>JAXGGA010000397.1:0-237646 GCA_038373865.1 Uloborus plumipes
CAGACAGGGGTTCGATTTCCGTGTTGGGAACAGTGGACTCTGCCTTTCATCCCTTCATTGGGTCGATAAAGGGGGTACCAAGTGTGCTTGGGAACTAAATCCTGGGGGATCCGTATTTGATATACCACCTAAGTTAAACATCTGTTTTACTCCACAAAGCCCTCGGTCATTAAAACTGAAAGGTCTTAGCACCCCACAAGCAGCTGCGCCACTGGGATTAGTTCTTCAGTTTTTATGTATAAGGAAAAACTTACTTTTGTATTTAAGTTCTGACTGCCTTATTTACTAATTGATGGACTTTTCAATAACATATGCTACGATTTCAAAGGAGTAAAATGCTATATCTGATTACAACATTTTGTCTGCTTCTCCCCAAAACTATTACGCATAGCTTGTTTTGATAAAATTCTCAATAAACTGGCGACAGAAATTTTGGCAAATTCCGAATGTTGCTAAAAATTCACAGAACCAAAACTCTCTTTTATTCTTAGTCATTTCAGAAAGTAGTTTTTCCTTAAAATGCACTGTACTGAAAAATATCACGAAATAAACTATTTCTGTGTTAGTGTTATTACCCGTTATAACTTTTGAGACATTCAACTCTAGCATAAACGAAAAATCAAACTATGCAGGTGAATAATTTTTTGAAACTTACTTTTTACCATGGATAAAGGGGATAAATCCATCAGTATCATGTCCCCTTTGTCACAGAAATGGTTGGTAATTTAGAATATGACCCCGTTTTACCCGGTGAGAAAATTCCATTAAAAAATAATAACACATTTTTTTAAAAGCTTTTTTTAGAAACTAAAAAAAAAATCTTACATACCACCTTTATTCACTTGCCCTTCAATTGTTGAAAAAACACCAGATATTTCCATCTACTTAACAACAAATAGGATGATACGAACTATATATGCTGATATTTGGTCAACAGATGGTTGTGTTTGTAAAGTATATCATTGGTACGTTACTACAAGATTTATAGGGATAAAACATAATTTTCCGTCAATTTGCCCCCCCCCCCCCCAAAAAAAAACTTCAAACTACTTGCCGGTTTGAAAAAAAAAATGTCGAATGATACTTATCTCTTTCTTGGTTGGTGCTCGCAGTTGCATACAAGGGCAAAAAAAGGGCAGTGATGTATCCTTATTGAAAAGAGTAGTCATATATTCTTTTCGAAAGTACACTGTAAAAAATGAATGCTGTTTTTATAGTATAATACAGTTAATTTTATAGTATTAAACTGTAAAAATTTCTAGCTTTACAGTAATAAACTGTAAAATTGCTAATTGTACAGTACTAAACTGTAAAATTGCTAATTTTACGGTAAGAAACTGCAATATTACTAATTTTACAGTTTATTACCGTGTATTTTACAGTTTGGAACTGAAAACTTGACTGCCAGTATTATACTGCTGTTTTTGCAGTGTAATATTGCTAAATTTTACGGCAATAAACTGCAAAATTTCTAACTTTGTAGTAAGAAACTGCAAAATTGCTAGTTTTACGGTTTATTACTGTGTATTTTACAGTTTTAAACTGGAACTTCTGCTGCCTGTATTATAGGGGAAGACCGCCTATATTGGACCACTGCTTAAATTGGACCTCGGGCTTAAAATCTAGTACAGATATCTGTGCTACTTTTTAACAGTAGAAATATTAAGTTTTAGGAATAAAATCAATGTGTATGAAGTTTCACCAGTTTTTGAACTGTTTAACGTGAGTTACGGCTAGATTTGTGTTGAAAACGTGCGAAATCTTATTTCGCGGACTAGTTTCTAACAGGATAATTCAAAAACTTGTTAATTTAGATAAAAGGCTGTTACAGTATTATAATCTGTGTTTAATAAGGATTACATCGATGTATTTACATACGCGATTGTGATAATTTTTGACAGAGCAATAAGCTGAAGAATAAAAAATGGCGCGTTTTCCTTTATTGGACCGAAAAAATTTTCCTATATTGGACCGGTGGTCCAATTTAAGAATATGATTTTAAACAAGATGTTTTATTAATCGTAACATAAAATAAGTGACTCGTATGATTTAATAGCGTAGTTAAAGTTATTTTAAGCATACTTTAACACCTATTCACGATATTCATTTAAATTTTTTTTATCAAGCACATTTTTATCACGCAGAAGTAGCATGCAATTTCTAAAAATGTATGTTTGTTTCTCTCTCTTCATCCATTAAGCTGCAGTTTCAGGTTGTTAAACATAGTTATTAACTTGAATAAAATTTATGCTGATTTATCGAGAGAAAAATATTAAATTCTTCGATATTTTCGAAAAGATTTTGAAAGGAAGCAATTTATATGCTACTAAAATGTTTAATGTAGATGAAGCCGGTCTTTTTACTGTATAAAAGCCCCAAAATATATTGTAGTATAAAGGCAAACACCAAGTGAAGCAGTAATAGTGGTGAACGTGGTAGAAACACACTGGCTATTTGCTGCATGAGTCCAACATAATTGCTAGCACCCGCCCTCCTCATGCTTATTTTCAAAATATTACGTTCCGTGCATGAGCTTATCGTAAAAGCATCCCATGGTGAGCAATATGCAAAAAATGGTTGGATCACAAACGATAATTTGCACAGTTGATACAATATTTCATCAAAACTGTTAAGCTAAGCAATGTAAAAAGAGTGCCCTTCTATTAATGGATAGGCACTTACATAAAGAATATTGATACAATAAACTTGGCTAACGAGAACGATATAATAATGCCTTCTCTTTAAGCACACCATGCACGTAGATGTGGTCATTATTCAATCTATGTCTACATATTTTAATCTAGCATGTGATACATGGATGCGAGAACATCTAATAAGATCCATAATCCAATATCACATAGAACTCTTTGGTAATTCTTATGGGCAAACCGCAATCAAGGCCATGGCAAATGCTGTCTGTGAGTTAATTCCAAAGAACATGAGTTTGGCCTGTTAATTGGCATGAGTTTAATGACATTGATTTGGCTGCAGCAGAATTAGAGGCAAGTAGTCCAGGTAAAACTACTCAAAGTGAACAGGTTACATGTTCGGTGTAAGTTGTACACCATGTACAAGAAATAACTACGACTTAAATTGTTACAAGTCCTGCAAAATTGGTGAATAGTTCTCACCAAAACATGATTGTCAACTCTAACTATGAGAAAATAGAAAGAACAAAGATGAAGGCTATCTCAGCAATCATTCTAAAGCCACATAAAAGAGGCATAGAGCAGAAAAAATCACAGAAGACGAAGCAAGAAACTTCAAAAAACAATTGTTATTGCAAAATTTGTAATAGAGAGGAAGTGCAAAACATGATTAAGCATATGAAATGCCATTGGCAAGTTTATCAACACTGCCTAAATGAGGTCGAAGCAAAAGAAATTCTATTGTAAATCCTGGAAAAAAGCTGTATAGTTCAAATATAAATTATTCTATGATTTCCTAGTACGGTCCAATTTAGGAAGCGCGTGGTTCAATTTAGGAGCATATATTTCTAAATTGGACTTTTGCAACTTTTTATAAAATAATTTTTAAAAAAATAATTTTCATATTTTCTGGAAATATAAGCTCCTAGGGTGGTTCCTGATTAAATTTAGCTTACGATGCCCTATTTTGCACTTCTGTTTTGCTTCACATTGAGCGACACAGGCCTCCTGTTCTTAGGGGGTCCAATATAGGCGGTCTTCCCCTACTGTAAAAACAACAGTTCCTTTTTTACAGTATAGGAAATTATCATTTTTTGACCACACACTGTAAAAAATGAATGATGTTTTTACAGTATAACAGAGTTAATTTAATAGTAATAAACAGTAAAAATTTCTAATTTTACTGTAATAAACTGTAAAATTGCTAATTTTACAGCTTATTACCGTGAATTTCACAGTTTTAAACTGGAACCTCGGCTGCCAGTATTATACTGTTGTTTTTGCAGTATAATATTGCTAAATTTTCCGGCAATAAACTAAAATTGCTATCTTTAGTTTATTGCTGTGCATTTCACAGTTTTAAATTGGAACCTCGGCTGCCAGTGTTGTACTGTAAAAACAACAGTTCATTTTATGCAGTGTAAATTTTCGTAAATAAACAATTTTTAGTTGTCGGTTATAAGGACCATAAAACCTATCTGGTCAACAGGTAAGACCAACAAATTAACTGATCTTTAAATCTATTGGTACAACAAATAAATGGTATGTTTTTTTCTTCTTATCATTATTTTTTTCATTGTAATCCCTTAAGTATTTAAGCTCTATTGAGTAAACAACGGAACTTAATTACTCCAAAAGTGGATAGTACGGATAGTTTTGTTTTCGGGAAAAGGTAAATAAATAACTTTTTTATGCGTTTAGAATTTCTATCTGCAAGCAGAGAAAAAAATGAAAGCGACCCCCCCCCTCCATTTTGGCTTAAAATTATCTAAAAGAAAAATAAAGAAACTTTTTAATCATTGTTATTTTTTTATTTCCAAAGATGAGATTGAAAAAGTGCTAGAAAATCATTTAAATTTACCACGTTATGTTAAAAAGTTGTTTTTAAATGGATCAAAGATATTTAATTAGAAAAAGATTGCGAAATAATACATAGATTACGCATTATTTATTATTTTACTATGATTTTAAAGTAAAAAGAGTATTAAAGATGCGGAGCATAAAATTATCTTCGCAGCACACATGGGCGAAAACAAGCAAGAAAGTTTTTTTTTTCTCTTCCACTTTGTGTTAAGTTCTCTTTTCCTCCTCAAACAACTTGGTGGTTACAGTAACCTTCTTTAAAATGAGACAAAATCCTATTATTTACAAAATCTTTGCAAAAAGAGCGACTTGGGTGTAAAAAAATAATTAATTAATGTTTTAACGAGCAAACCTTACAAGCTATTTTCTTTAATGAAATCCGGAAAGAAAAAGCCTCGCGTCATAAAAGTGCATAGGAAAAAACTTAATAATGAGTGAAAAAGAACATAAAAGGCAACAAAAATTGCCGCAGAAGGAAGGGTGCAATAAAACTCGGCAAAAAACTTACTGAGAGCCGAATGTAATTTAGTTCACCGTGCCTATGTCGCGTTAGTGAACTTTGCAGACTTTTTGTCCCAGGCACAGAAAACAATATCTTGCAAAGCAGGGGTGTTGTTGCCAGATGGTGTACCTAATTGTCCGCCGCAAAAAGGAACGGGGAGAGAGGCGCAAAAAAGGGAGAGAGATAATGTCGTATCTTCTATCGACTCAAATTTTCTTGCCCAATTTTTTTCATTATTATATTTCTTTTCTTCTCCGCATATCCCTTTTTCGTACATTGCATCTGCTACAAATGCGCGTCACACCTTGCGCAAATACATTTTTTTCGCGCAGCCCTCTTTTTTCATCCCCTTGTTTCGGGGGTGTGAGTGGGCGTCGAGGCGGGTGCTTTTCATTCGCGATTCAGTTGCATAAGTATCCTACCCGTCATTTGCAGGAACACTTTGCCTGTTGTTATCACGCAACGGAAAAACGATTTGTACTTTGCGATGGCCCTTTCCCGCCGCCCTGTTTAGTTACTTATTTATTTTTTCCCCTCTGGAGATGCCTTTGCGGTTATCAGATTTCCCTCTCCTCATAGATTTTTCTCCTCCTACACTGTGTCTGATTTAGAAGAAGGAATCCAATCCGAAAGTTTGGCAAAACGTTGTTGTGGGCATAACGTTGTTGTGAGTAAACGTTTCGGTTTACCAATAAGTGTACGAAATGATAACGATGCAACCAGCTCCATCAGTGTCACTTAGATTACAAAACTCTTCAACAATATTTTGAATTGCGGTTTCAGAAAAGCTGCGTTAAAAAATTAGGGTTCACTGCAATCATAATTGACTGATGAAAAATTACTTATGATGTCCCATGCTGATATTATGAAAACTCTTCCAAAGTAAAACACAAAATTAAGTTTAAGTCTTTAGCTTTACAAAATAAAGGAAACTGGGAAGCGGACTACTTAAGCTATTATAATGCCACATGTTGATAATTCAAATATACTTTTTAGGTTAAAGTGTTGAAGCATAACATTAAGTCAACGAAAAAAACGATTTGTACTTTGAGAGAGCCCTTCTCACAATCCTGTTTAGTTACTTATTTATTTTTTTCCCTCTGGGGATGCCTTTGCGGTTATGAGATTTCCCTTTCTTCATAGATTTTTCTCTTGCTCCACTCGTGTCTGATTTAGAAGAAGAAATTCTGACCAAAATCCAATCTGAAAGTTTGTGAAACGCTGTTATGGGCATAACGTTGAGTAAATATTTTAGTTTACCAATAAGTGTGTGAAATGATGACGACGCAACCCGCTCCACTCTAATGACTTTTTGTCACTTTGATTATAAAACTCTTCAACAATATTGTTTCAATCATCCTATTAAGAGCAAATCATTTCGTCAAACGCATAGTATGAAAAAGTTAACTTTTGAAGTGTTGTGCCAAAACACCTGTGCTGAAAATTTAGAGTTAACTCCCATTAACATTGACCATTGTTATTAATAATGATGTTACACGTTGATATTTTGAAAATTCTTTCAATTTAAAACAAAACATCAAGTTTGTCTTTACTCGATATCGGTATAAAATAGAGGAAACTGGGAAAGGATTACTTAAGCTATTTACGTGATAATAGTTTTAAAAAAAAGCTTTTTGTAGGTTTAAATGTTGAAATAAAACCTTAAGTCACCGAGGAGGGGGGGGGGGAGATTCGTAATTTGCGTAGGCATTTTTTCCAATCTAGTTAGTTACTTATTTATTTTTTCCATTGGGGGATGGCTTTGTGGTTAGCGAATTTCCCTTTCCTCATAGATTTTCCTCCCTTTGTGTCTGATCTAAAAGAACAAATTCTGACCAAAATCCAGTCTGACATTTTGTTATAGTCGTTTCGTTGAGAGAAAGTTTTACTTTAACCAATAAGTACAGGAAATGATAGAGATGCAACTCGTTTCATTCTAATGTCTTATTATCGTTCTGATGAAAAAACGTTTCAAAAATATAGTTTATTTATCCATTTATGAACAAACCGTTCCGTTAAACGTACAACAGAGAAGTTAACTTCGGAATTGGGGCTATAAAAAAGCGATGTTTGAAATTAATGGGTCACTTCAATCACCACTGACTCAATGTAAAAAATGAATGTTTTTTTACAGTAAGATACAGCTAATTTTATAGTAAAAACTGTAAAAATGCCAATTTTACAGTACTAAACTGTAAAATTTCTAATTTCACAGTCATGATCTGTAAAGTTGCTAATTTTAGTTTATTACCATGCATTTTACAGTTTATTACAGTGCATTTTATAGTTTTAAACTGGAATCTCTGCTGCCAGTATTATACTGTTGTTTTTACAGTATAATACAGCAATGTTTTGCGGCAATAAACTGTAAAATTGCTAACTTTACAGTAAGAAACTATAAAATTGCTAGTTTTACAGTTTATCACTGAATTTTGCGGTTTTAAATTGGAACCTGGGCTGCCAGTATTACACTTAAAACAACAGTTCATTTTTTGCATTGCTGATATGTTATCAATTATGTTGTTATACGTTTATATTTTGAACTTTTTTCCAGTTAAAGCGAAACATTCAGTAACTGTCAATAACATTTATTATCTAGAAAGTACTTGTATGTTAAAAGGTGAAACAAAACATTTTAAGTTATGTTTTACCGCATACTGGTAATTTGAAAACTGTCTGTAAATTAAAACATTGAGTCACAATCTAGTTTATATCTATGTGTAATCTAGGAAATGAGAAATGAGCTATTTTTTCTTTTTCCTTTTCGACGTTATGAGATCCAATACAATTAATTCACTTTTAGAAATAAATTGCAAGTATACAGTTAATTAGAAGTCAAAATATTAATTAGCAAAAATTACTATTTTACTACTGAAATAGTTAAGTTCTCAGAACTGGCATTTGAACTCGAATACCAATCAAGTTTCAAATTTAAGAAGATCAAAACATCCTCTTAGCTTTATTATATTATTTTTATAATTATATTTACCACCACGCATTTTTTTTCTAGTTTCAGAGAAATACTTGAACCACACACTCAGAAGAGTTCACTATTTTTTAATACAATAGCTTTAAAATTTCAGATCTGTTAACTTGATCGGAGAAGATTGTATAAAGATTACACTCTACATTTTTCTGTTTTGCTTCAATGACTAAGAATACTATTTAACATACTAAAATTTGAAAAATCTGTTAATATCAAAAAAAAAAAAAATCTTAGCGGCATTGTTTTCTGAATGACACTTTTGATTTCAATACACTTTTGAGCACTAAATTTTAATTAGTATTATTTCCTAAATTTAATTCGACAATAATCTATCTTAAATCCTTACCCTTTGGGGACATTCTAAATCATTTGCCTTCTTTCTAAAATACGATGGAGACGAGATGAATTTTATTCCCATTCTAAAACTGAAGAACTTGCCCTTTTCTGACTACAATATTATAGTTAACTAAGTTTTCGACAATCCTTTTCTGTAATGCTGCTTAGGACAAAATATAAATACAACTAGTGTTATTATTTATTGTGATTTTCGAGAATTTGCAATCAATCAACTTCAAACTCTCTTTGGGCTTTAAAAATTTCTCTTCTCTCTTTCTTATTTCTTTCTTCATTTCCTTGATATTGGTGTTATTCAAAGATCAAGATTTCTCATTCAAGTATTAAAAATAAATGTTTTTGAAGCGTTAAAAATGGGTTCTTAAATTATTAAGAAAAAAAGTCTTTTTTTATATGCTCATTCTGCATCAAAAAATTCATTTCGAATAAAAATTGAATTTATTCAGCCAAAGTAAATTTTAAATATCCAATTCTCCCTAATGAAATAAGTGATTTAGTTCAAGCGCAGCTAAATCTTTTGCTTAGAAGAATAACAAAAGAATTGATTTTTCGTCGTTGAGCTTAATGGTAACTTCTTCAACGGTTCAAAACCTTTTCTTTAACTGTTTTTTAAACTATTTAATAAATACTAGAACGGCTAGACTGGTAATATTGGCCCTAAATCATTGAAAACGCACTTTTTTTTTTGGCTTTAACTGATCACTGATATTTTTTGACTTTTCTTAAATGTTGGCAAACAATTTCAAAAAAAGAAGAAAAAAAATATGTCCAATTATTTTTAATTTTTTCTGCACAATTTTTGACTATATTTAGGACAACGGCCAACAACGGTCAAAATGGTCCGTGAGTTAATTCTTATTTATTGAAGTATTAGCTTATTACATGGCGTTGCCCTGGTGCTTATTAATACAACATAACTCTAAAAGTTATTTGAAATAGGTGAGCCTTAAATTGATAATTTATGTTGGATTAATCGTAATTTGTGTTGGAAAATACTCATATTTAAATGTGTTAAATTTTATCAATTTGTATGCTTAAAGGCTTATCTCTATTACTCTATCTATTCAAAATTGAAAGAAAATGGCCATTTTTAGGCAACAAGTTTGAATTTTGAGCTTTCTGGATTTTTTTTTTTTTTTTTTGATTTCAAAACCCCGCCTACGTGAATTCTAGTGCATCAAGGAACCTCTGTGCCAAGTTTGATGAAAATCCGACGAAAACTGTAGATTTGTATAAGGAACAAACATACAAACAAATATATATGCATACATCCATATAGATTTGGTAGGAAAAGCTAGAAGAATAGCGGTTTTTAATGAGAGAACTTCAGTTATTCCTTTTTTTAGAAAAATATCAGCTTTGTGCAGTGCAGTGTTTCAAAAGTCTTCCAGCTTCGTGAGTCACATTTTTTGTAATGGATTTGAACTGAACTTATGTGAAAGATGTTTGAGATATATATATATTTTTTTTGCCGTGGAATATCTCAGGACAAAATCTACACAAGTTAATATTAATTTTAAAACTAACATAAAATGCTTTTCTTGGTTATATGCATTTTAATACGAGTACAGCTTCTGTTAACGAATGGTCATATTTTGGTCGTTTCCGGTCATCCTAGGTATGATGGAATATGGATCGTCCAAGTGTTAAAAATCAATTAATAAATAATTAAATAGAGTAAACACATGGGACTAACTTCTTTTTAAAGAAAGGATAAAATTATGTAAAATAATTTCGTCAACAGTAATTAAAAGAAGGGGAAAAATTATTACATACACATATTTGCATATTTCTCACTCTCAGAAGTCTGCAACACATTCAAGAATTTATTTCATTATTTTCAGTAAAAACTATTAGGAATAAGCACATGGAAGCTATGCCATCTTTTGTACTCAGCAACAGCTTTGCAAACAGTTTACGGTGGCTACTTGAAAATGCGTAAAAAAAAAAGCAATTTGACCATTTAATTGATGTGTAATTAAATAATGATATCATAACGTTATAAACTCTTTTTTAAAGTTGTGATTATTATCATGAAAGTCATTTTAATCAGCATGACCTCTTATTCTGTTTGAAGTCGAAAAAATATTATTCATCACAATCGACATAGTTTTGCATTTTAAGATTCCAAGATTACAGTTAAACTTTTGCGTTTTGAATCAAAATAATCCATGTTTTATCGTTTTAGAGTATCACATTAGATTTAAATGAATATCTAATTTGACAAACTGTTGTTTTTGTAAGTTCTCCTTTCCTGAAGGATCAAATTAATGCTTTTCTACCAGTATTCCACGAAACAGTAGTCAAGGTTAATCAGATTTGAGAAAACCGTTGCACACGGACGTTAGGATCCACGAAATATGAACATTATTACAAGGATTGCGTCAGAGAAAATAAGATTGGAAAATGCTGGCTTAAATGATATTTACATTTTATGTTAAAGTAATATATTTTTCTTTTCCAATTTTCATTTCAAAACATTTGTTAAGTATACAAATCAGTGCACTGCAAAAATTTAACTGTTGTTTTTACTGTATAAAACTGACAGCCGAAGCTCCAATTTAAAACTATAAAATATACAGTAATAAACTGTAAAACTAGCAATTTTAGTTTTTTACTGTAAAGTTAGAAATTTTACAGTTTATTGCCGTAAAATTTAGCTGTATTATGATGTAAAAACAACAATGGGCCATTCCATGAAAAGTGAAACCAATTGGTCGAAAATTCATATTGAAGTTATGTTGCTATGTTATACATCATTTTAAAGCTTAAGATGTATATTTTAAGAATCCTGCATTGGTTTTTTAGTGAGAGTTAGAATAATACTTGTTTTCTTAGTTGGAAGTACGATATTCACGAACTTGTAAAAAATCAGAAAAAAGAACACATTTTCAAATGCATATTTCTCATCGAAAAATAAAAACAAAAATAACTACTTGTAGCGCAATTTTAACTACTAAGACGATACTATAATAATATGCATTCATTAGTTTCTTTTGAATTGATCTAAATGGTGTAATTGAAGTTTGAAAAAAAGAAGTTTGATGTTACGTCTGTAACAAAAAAGAAGCAAAAGTTGTCATTACGTCCTAAAAAATCAAAATTAAAAAAAACCCTTAATGGTCCTTTTGGCAAATTCTTAGAGTAATTGCCCACCATAGTTAAAAATATTGCAACTGATTTAGTTTTTAAATTAATGCTGTTACAGACGTAACATTTCGGACATAAAAAATGGCTCTATGTTACGTCCGTAGCAAAAGTAAATTTCCAATTAAATAGGTAAAAAGCACAGGATGAGCAATACATGTATATAGCATAATATGGTACGAGTACTAAAGTTTCTGGTATTCTGATTTTGAAATTTTTAATTATGTCGGCATGTAATTGAAATTTATTTCTTAAGATTAATAAAATACACATATGGTATAACTGATTATAATTTATACCTCAACTGGCATTTTTTTGCTACGTCACATGGAAAGGAAGCTGTGGATGGAGTTGAGGGTGTGGTCAAGCACCAGGTTTGGCAGAGAGTAAGATCTAGAACAGCATTTGTCAACGACGCTCTTTCCTTTTTTCAGTGTGCAAACTCCATTGCAGAAAAAGTTAAAATTATTTATATGCCCCAGGAAAATGTTTTAAAGCTGACGCCAAAATTGGAAGAACGGTGGGCTAACATCGCGAATTTGCCAAAAGCCCGCGAAATGCATTGTTTTCTAACAGAATACGAAAATGCCGTTCGAATTTCGAGAATGTCGGACGAAAAAGGACACATTTTTTCATTCAAAAAAAATTTATCAAAATTGACCAACTGTCACCAAGAAGGTTAAATTTTAGTTTGGTACTAGAGTATTCTGCTATATGATCCAACATTTTCAAATTTTTAAGTTCTCCTAAGATCAATCACTGATTCCAGGGAGGAATTTACTTTTCCCGATTTTTTTATGTAGCAGCCCCATTATGCATTAATTTTAAGAATACAAATAAATAAATTTGTGTGAAGGCCGTTCTAAACTTTTCTTGTGTCAATCTTTCTTGGAAATAATTGTCTTAAGATGCATTAATTTATTGTTACATATTGACATATCGGTATATGCTCTCAACTCCCCCAGACTTACCCAAATTTTCTAAAACTGTTACAGTATAACTTAAAATATTCAAATAATGTGTTAATTAATGCTACTGTATTGTTTTAGCACAAAAATCTTTGTTTATTCCTGCTTTACAATACTGTTTTCTGCTTTCAAATCAGAGATGTTACGTCTGTAACACCACTTTGTTTCGTCCATAACAAGTTTATTAATTTTTTTCACAAATTCAGCAGTCAAAATCCACACAATCTTTATGGTTTTAGAAAGCTTGAAGTCTCTAGAACACGTATTAAAAAAAAAAAGTTCAAAATTTCCGTATAATTCAGAGGAATATTGTAAGTTGTATGACATAGTCGAGTTTTTGCTGTTTTGTGAATTACGTCTGTAACAGGCAGTTTTTAATTTCTGTATTTTTTTGCAATTAAGCAATCTACACGCAAATTTAATGTAGCATAAACATCATCAAGTTACACTACAGGAAAAAAAATTGAAGACTTTCATCAGCCCAAACCAGAATTATTTGTGTTCAAAGTCTGCGATTGTTACGTCTGTAACGATGGAATTGCCCTACTGTAAAAACTACATTCATTTTTTACGGTGTGCAGTAAGGAAGATTAATTTTTTTTTTCTAGATATTTACATTCAGATTTTAGTTTATATTCGTTCTTTCGTTTTCGTATTCATTTAATTGACATGCTCCAAATCAATATATTTACAGGCTCAATATTATTTAAACTTTTGATTTGAAATGTTAAATATTGAACTCTTTTAACTTCCAAATTTATTTAATAAATCAAACTGAATAGAACCCGTAAGAAATATGAACCTTAACGGGAAGTCTGCAGTCTCTTGAATGAATTAGGGAGCCCATATTTACACCCTTTCTCCCCTTTAGTCACAACATGCTGACAACACGAAGACATAAATTATTTCTTCTAAAGAAGATCACATGTTTTCATTAGACAATAATCCATTGGGGAACCCAGGTTCTATTCAATATAATCGCCCTATAAATCGGCCCTGTCTCATAATTCAGGGATTATCCGCTGTGATCATAACAGTCGCGACTAAATAACGACTTCTCGGGTGCATGTGTTCATTATGCATTTGGGAACAATGAAATTTTCCTGTGGAAGGGACTCGTAACTTTTCTCTCGTACTGCTGCATTCACGGAATTGAAAGACGGTGTGGGGAAGAGGGCACGGAGGTTTTATTTAGGTAGTGACAGTAGCTGGTGCTAAAGGTAAATCGTTCGACTAAATCATTGTTGAGAAGAGATTTTAAATGAGAGGATGGTACTTTGAATCCTTGCGTTAAGTTATTACCCAATTAAGAAATTATAACTGGCCTCCTCTGATGTGGAGTTAATTGCACCAAGGATTTGTTATTAAAAGCGAAATCGGACGCGAATCACTTTCTTAGTTCAGTGGAAGAAGTACCAATATCTATGCTAATTTTGAAATATTTAAAGTTATAGATTGAAGTCAGACATTAATTTTACAGAATGTAGAAAACACTTTTAACAACTTTAAACTAATTTAAGATGATTATTGCTATTGGAAATGGTACCTGAAATACTTTAGATATTTTAGAAAGAAAAGAAGTATTTTGAAATATTTAAAGTTATAGATTGAAGTCAGACATTAATTTTACAGAATGTGGAAAACACTTTTAACAACTTTAAACTAATTTAAGATGATTATTGCTATTGGAAATGGTACCTGAAATACTTTAGATATTTTAGAAAGAAAAGAAGTATTTTGAAATATTTGAAGTTATAGATTGAAGTCGGACATTAATTTTACAGAATGTGGAAAACACTTTTAACAACTTTAAACTAATTTAAGATGATTATTGCCATTGGTAATGGTACCTGAAATACTTCAGATTTAGAAACACATTTAAAAGGTAACGTTTAATTTTTTGGACGGGAGGGGTGGCTGGGGGGGGGGAGCTAAATGTGTACTTTGTCACTGTATATGTGTCGAATAAATCGTGGCTTCATGACCCATTTAATAAGAAACTTAAAAGTGTTATGTTAACGAAAAAAAAAGATAATATCTCCCCCTCCCCTTTCTTAATGCAAGTATGAATTTTATTAAAAATCCACCACACTAAAAAAATGCATGTTATTTTTACAGTATAATACAGCCAATTATACAATAATTTTACAGTAATAAACTGTAAAATTGCTTATTTAAACTAATAGACTAAAATTGCTTATTTTAAAGTAATAGATTGTAAAATTGCTCGTTTACAGTAATAAACTAAAATTGCTTTATTTACAGTTTATTACTGTGTATTTTACAGTTTTAAACTGGAACCTCTGCTGCCAGTATTATACTGTAAAAATAATAGTTTATTTTTTGCAATGCAGTAATAAAATATTCGAAATAAAGTAATAATTTTAAAAATAAAATTGCTTTAGAGAGGAGGAGGGGGAGAGTATTACTCTGACATTCAATTAATGTACCTATGCATCAGGTTTCATGCTTCACTTGAAATAATATCATGAAACACGTGATAATCGATAAAAGTAGTACATATAAACTAAATTTGTACAAATCATTACTTGAATATCACAATCAAATAACTCTGAATCAACAAAACAAGATTAAAGATTAAAATAAAATTCCTTGGCTTTCCATTTACTTACGGTTTTCAACATTTTTTATGTTCTTTAATCGCTCCACGCTATTGCATTCTTAATTTTTATATCTTATTCGTTTCATTTAGCTATGCTAAGCAGTCTATGCATTTTATTCAGCCAACAGATGACTTGGTAAAATAGTAATCTTTTAGACAGTCCAATCAATTATTTTCATTTCATTTAACATTGTCGAAAGCTTCTTGCTGCAATTTTTTATTTTTCCTTTCTTTTCTTCTTTTTAACTGAAGTCAAAATCTAACTTCTCAACAATGAAACATTCCCTCTCTTTTGTAACAAGTGAAAGTAAACAGTTCTAAATTTTATATAAGTGCTTAGTTGGTGCTTGCAAAAAAGGCATTCAAGATTTTTTTTTTTTTTTTTGAGCAGATGTGTGTGGTAACTTCCATTGTCTTGTGATAGTACCACAAGTTTTCTTGGTCCATTTCTCATTTGAAACCCTCTCTTCATCTCTGTCACTGGCTAAAAGAATGGAATATTTTGCCGCAAATGTTTATTCGCGTTTATATATTGTTTGAGCGTTGGACTATTAGAAAGAAATGTAAATTTTGTTATATTAACATATGTACTTGTAACTGTTATTTAGTCGGTATATTTCCAAACAAAGCCCCAACGTAAGCTCTCGTAAGAAGTGTTTGAGGATTATCTTTTACTCAGTTTTGCCCCTCATACCCGTAGTGTGCCTTGAAAGGTTTAGAATCTAACAAGACGGAGGCTGTAAAAAGTGCGTCATGTGACTTTAGAGTACTATTTTCATTTTTTTTTTAGGATGAAAAGGCGCAGTACCCAGTCTTATACCTTAATAACCGCTACTTTACAGCTTTCGTCCAAAATACTGTGCATAAAGTTGAAGCTTTAATTCATGTTTCAACTCCAGAGGATCTTTGGGGTTTTTATTGTGAGGCAAGCCCAAGGACTGATTCATTGAAGTTCAAGTACTTAATCTTTTGGCAATCCCGCTCTTTTTTTCTTTTGGCTACTCAGAATGGAAATTGAGCATTGCTTGCAGAATTATTTTCTACATGATTCACTCCACTAAATCGGCAAAATATTTGCGCTTTCTAAGAAAAGTATGAATTACTCGAACTCAAACGGTAATTACCTCCCTAGGAGCAGGGACAGATTTAGGAGTTTTCGGGCAGTATGTTCACATATATCTGTTGCTCGCTTCCTTTCAGAGTGCAGTCGAGCATAGGGCTGCACAGTTATTAACATGCACACATTATTTTGTATGCTATAGTCAGGAGAACACTAAGAGCCTAAACAAAATACTGGATAAGAAAAATGATTTTCTGTAGTTAAAGCCACACTTTATGCATCGCTGCTAATTTTAAACATCATAATAAACAAGTTCAAATCCCATTTTGTTGTAATTTTTGAATTAATCTGTAGTTTTTGGGGCTCATCAGAAGTAGGGAAATTTATGGGCGTAGTGGTAAATCGGGACTTGAATACATAAACCTCTTTGTCTTCAAATAGCAAAGACAATTACTTTCGCAGAATAAGGTTAGTCTCTGTATTGCGAATGCGATTAATCATTTGAAGTTATTTTTCATCGTGGACTCTATTTTATTTTTCTTTTCCTAATCTTTATTTGTGACAAAAGCCTCATATAAAACCTCTGACATGACGGAGGATTTCATAAGCTAAGGAAGGTGGGAAAAGGCAACTAAAAGAATCGAACGCAGACGGTCTACAGAAAAACAGGAGTCGAAATGGCAAAGCATGCGGCCTTTACATTTGATGGAGGCCCATAGAGACAATTTATAGCCGGCTATTGGTTTGGCCCCGGATTTATGATCGCTTAGATAGACTAAAAGAAAAGCGCGGGAGGGGCGCAATAGGTATATTCCATCCTCAGAAAAACAAGCAAAAATTCCAAAAGATATGTGTTATTGCGGATAAATTCTGTCGTTTGGAGCAATCGCGGTACCTCGCCAGAAATGGCTCATAACATCCGTAGAGGAGCAAGAGTTACTGCCACTGCAAACGACATGTCCCCCAACCCCTCAATAAAGCGTATCAAACAGCGAGCAACACTACTCGAGATCGGCCAATGGCTTCCAATCACGGAAAGGTCTCCATTTTTATTTTGACTTTATTCAGGTCGTACGTATTTCTTGTCGGAACCACTTTCGGGAGAAGGATTCTACGACCGAAAGTTCCCGGAAATGGACATCGCCGGGATTTTTCATTTCGTTTTATTCCTTTTGCAAAGTGGCAGGGTCAAGTGAATTTATTTCTCTGAATTCTGAGGCTTAAAATGATGTCTAAAATTTTATTCAGCTCACCCCCTCCTCTCATTTCCCCAGAGAGCAACACATAGATATATGTTGGTATAAGAACCACAAAAGGGCAAGGAAAATCTGTTAGTATCCGACATCTCAGCTTCCTCTAATAAGAAAAAAATTTACAGCTCAATGAAACCAGATTACATCTCATACAAAGCTTCATTGTTTTATGAAAACATGTTTTTCTAGAATAAAAATATCAACCTTATTTTTGTACTTTTTACATTTACATTTTCATCAATTTTATTTGCGAGGGTTGAACAAGAAATCAAATAAAAGGTACAAGAAAGGTCTTTTTATTATTAGGCACATATATTTCTGTGAAATAATCGAAGTACATATTGCACAGTAGCGTGTATATATGCTAGAATTTTGGAGGAGGTCAAGATGACCATACTTAGACAGAAAACCCCCCCCAACACACATCTTTTGTTTTGAATCTAACTTTTAGGGGAGGGAAATTCCAATGCCAGTTTTCAATTGTTTCAAGATGATAAAGCAGAGGAAAGCAAAGGGCTGCTCAATCTGGAACTTTTTAAAAATTGAAGCTAATTTTTGGCTGTGTTTGATGACCTTAAGGGGCTCGTGGTTCTCTCTGAAACATTCTGAAACTGAAGATTTTAATAGGACCTGAAGAGGGAAGATTCGAAGAGTCTCTCCTGAAATGTTTCGACTCTAAAGCTTCACTTAAGGTTATGTTGGTAATGCTCCCTGGGTTCTCAAACGATATGCTTCGTAAAATTGAAGTCAATTTCAGGCTATCTCTAGAGGAAAGGGTTCGGAGAGATCGGGGGCCCACCTCTCAGAGCTTTACGATACCTTTAAGTTTTTGGAGGTTTTTAGTGTTAAGGATCGAAACGAAAATTTGAAAAGTTATAGGTATAATTTTAGACTATCGTTGGTAGTAAAGTTAAGGAAAGGGTGGTGGTTCAGCCTCTAGCTTGGATGTTCTCCCCTTTTGTAGGGGTATTTTTCCCTCGGAAATTATTTGTGAACAAACGCCAACCGAATTATATTATATTTTATTTTATTTTTTTGATTTTGGGAGGGACCCGAATCCCTTCGGCCCACTGAAACTCACTCACTTGGCTCCTGGGGCTAATCTGAAATGGAGCCACACGGAAACTGAGATCGAAAATAAAAATAAATAGCAATTGGTCATTGCTCAAAAAAAAGAGAAAAAATAAAAAACTGGAAGATTTAAGAGCTGCATTCTCCTGGCAATGTTATGGAATAAGTTTTCTATTCCTTTATTTAAAAAAGTTGGTAATATTGCACTCAACAATACGTGCCATTTAATAACGCTAAAGTAGTTTCTTGAAGCCTTTTCTTGAAGTTGTTGAAAGTGCTCTTCTTATATTGTAATATTATATGGCAATCCCAAGTGCACAAACGGTTGGTGAATTGTTAGCCAAAGGTTCTCCACTATTTCCCAACGATTCTTTCTGTCAGAAACGGTTGGCTAGCCAGTCTCTAATCGTGTATGCTGTGAGAGATATCACAAATGATAGAAATCTTGTGATGCTGGGTAACCAAAAGGAGGAGATTTTAAACATTTAGAAGTTTTATTTTTCTGCATTAGTTTCACTACTTTTATAAAAATAAGCAGTTTTTTCTGTCGTGGATTAAAGATACCTGAAATGGTAGGATGACTTACTCGGAACCGTCTTTTAAAGTCACAGAAAAAGGTTTCTGACCCACTCGGAAGCGTTTTTGAAAACTACGTGACATATTCAAAAAAAATTTTATGAATTTCATGAACCACAACTGCCCGATATATTTAGAAACGTTTCCGGACTTTTTTACTACGCAGTTAGTCGATTTAAGACCTAAAGCCTGAACAAAATAAAATATTTGAATCAGCTAGCAAAAAAAAAAAAAAAAAAAAAAATTACTCATTTTTAGGAATGCTATACTGAAAGCAGAAGACATTATATTTTACAGCAAGGAAATGTAGAGAATAAAACAATATTAAATGTCTTGTACGTGTCAGCAAAACAGCCTTAAAACTAATTTTTCAGCAACGAAACGTCTTTTCTCTTTTTAACCACATTATTATGGTGTTTTAGAGATTAATCTAGATGAAGCAAATGTTGGAAATAACGCATGTCCGATACGCTGCAAATCTTCAGAAACTTTTTGAAAACGGACGTTTTCAAAACCCTTCTAAGAAGATTTTTTAGAAAAATTATTTGGTTCAGCACTCTATTGCAAAAAAAAAAAAAAAAAACAACTTTTGGAAAAGCACATGGGAACATTTTCTAAATACTGACACATGTGTCTTCTTTTAGGACGCATAGTAGCACACTTTTTACGGCCTTTATGGAACACTCTGTTGATAACACAAGTAGTTTTTGCTGTTTATTTTACAGCAACTTCTTGGGGAAGCAGCCAACCGCTGCAGGGCAGTGGACGGTGTTCGACCAGAGAAAGTCATATTTTGGAAGGTATTTGTGACATTGGCCAGAAACAATTCATTGTAATCGATGCAAATTCTGCTTGTTCATATATTGAGATATTTTATTGACTGAATGAGTTAACGAAAACTGTTAAAATTATATTTGTACGAAAGAAAGTGGGTTTCCGATCTGTTCTCAAATGCTCCCCGAATCTTTTCTTATACACGTTTTCAACTTTAAATGTAACAAATATCCTGAGCGTAACACATTTGAAACTTTAAAAAATTGATGAAGAAATAAATAAACGCATAAATGAAAATTAACTAAGATTTATTTATTTATTTATTTGTTTTGAAATTCCTTGTTTCAAATGGGGAGAAATTTTTAAATTGCTTCGAAGATTTCAGAAATACAACAAAATTAAAATTTCATATGCAGAAATTTTATTTATTTAGTTATCACTTAGTTATTTTTTCGTTACTTTTTTTTTCAAAGAAAAATGTCCTCTTATGTGAATTAATATTTAATTAACATTAATTTTGTAAATTTCGACATAAACTTCATTTTAGTAGACTTTTTCTTTCAGTCTAATGGTGCAATGATTCCTGTTTTACAGTCGTTAGAGGCTCTGCTGCCAAATGCATTGAAAAATTTGACCGTAAAAGGACACAATATCATCGTGAGGTTACAATCAAAATACACTTAGTCAATTGGATCTCGGTTTTTCAGCTTTTCTTGGTCAACAAATGAATTGTTTACACTATTAAACCTTAACATTTTTTGTTTCAATATTTTCATATATTTGATAATCACATTAAGTGCTCCAGCCTAGTAGTCTTTATAAAAGAAGTACATTAAGGGAAAAGATATTTTTCATCTTAAGTATAGTTCACTTATAACTCCACGATATTAGGTAAGCATTTTTTAGGCAAAACTTTAACGTTCTAACTTTGAGGAGAACATTTTCATCTTTCTGACTACATTGATAAATTTCGCCATTGTTAGTGCAATAGATTCATCCAGACTTGCAGTACCCACGCAAACTGACAAATCTGTATAAGTAAGTACACGAAGTATTAAACGACTTGAAGTGCTAGCAGAAAGACTTCCGCAACAATATTACGATCCTCAAAATGTTTTATACATTTCTTGCTTTGCGATTCCATTTACAAAGCTTTATATAACTTTTCAACATAATCTATCGACATCGTTTCACTATATTTTCTCATAATAAATCACATTTTATAGTCCTATAACAATTTCTCGGAATCCCTTACATTGTATAACATCTTCGATTCAGTTTAAACAGATTTTCTTTCCCTCCTGCGTTAGAAATTTCCTCAACTTTTTTCACTTTTATTCCGAAATATTTTCATCGAACCATCAACTTCAAAGGTCCTGCGACACAACATAAAAGCGAAACTAAAAATTCTACAAAGCAGCCATAGGGAGGGAGGGACGGGATTCGGGTTGATTTACGAATGGCCAAGGGATATTACTCATATCAAACCAGAGAACCGAGCGGTCTTCTTTTCCTCCCCCCCGCAACCCCTCCCCGAAGGAACGTCAGTGTCCATAGAGATCACTTTTAAAATCACCCTGTTTTGTTATTGTTGTCAGATCAATTCTCTATGACAACCTGTCACCGATATATATCCATCGGAAAAAGAGAATTCCTCGGATTTCGTTCTAGAAATTTTATTTTCTTTGCAGTTTTTAGAAATTCTTTCATATTTCTTTTTGCTTCTGCTCTCTCTTAGTCTTTCTTTCCAAGGCATCATCTTGAGGTTTTTAGGATATGAGTGAATCATAGCTAGAGAATCGTTTTATATGACTCTGTCACTATATTTTGTACGCTTCGGAGGCATCATTGGATGTGCCACAGGGAGAAAATATTTTCAGATTCTTTTCTTTTTCGTTCTTTTATTCATTTTTTTCTGTGTTTCGGACAGTTTCTTCTCTTTTTTCCATTCCACATTTCTTTATTGAGATAAAGCGATTGGACAGTTTCGGGAAAGATATCCTTTAATATTTATGACCTGATTTATTGCCTATATAGGCGCTTTCATGCTCCATTCATGTGCTTTCATTGCCTAGAATGGATAAGATACAATTTTTAGGAAGGTTATCAACTACATGAAACGGATGGGAGATGGATCATTTGGGGAGATTTTGCTGCGACGCATGCATTTTCAGAGTCATGGAAATTGTTTGATTTTCTCATATTTCTCTCATAAAAACAAATGTTAGTGAAAGTATTTGGTTTCGTAAGGAGTATGCGCGTTTTGTCTACAGAAAAATATATAACTTTCTTTGACGTACAAGCCATAAATGATAATTTTTATTGTGCTGTTCTTTAAGCGAAATCATTGTTTATATTTTATCTCAATGATATTTTCGCACTTTACTACACTCCAGGGTCTCTCGCAGCAATTAATGCACGTGGTTTCATTGCTTTTGTAGGGCCTATATAAATAATGACAGTTCTGTAGTTCGGTTGATTTTTCTGATTAACAGTAACCGCACGATACAGACTGCACTGCAAAAAATGAGCTGTTGTTTTTACAGTAAAATACTGCAGCCGAGGTTCCAAATTAAAACTGTAAAATACACAGTAATAAACTCTAAAACTAGCAGTTTGTTGTACTGTTATTTTTACAGTATAATACTGGCAAAGTAATAAACTAAAACTAGCAATTTCACAGTTTCTTAATGTAAAGTTAGCAATTTTATATTCATTGCCGTAAAAGGTATCTGTATTATACTGTAAAAATAACAGTATAATACTGACAACAGAGGTTCCAGTTTAAAACTGTAAATTGCGCGACAATAAACTGTAAAATTAGCAATTTTTTAGTTTATTACTGTAAACTCAGCAATTTTAGTACTGTAAAAGTAGAAATTTTAGTTTATTACTGTAAAATTAGCAATTTTAACTATAAAATTAGATGTATTATACTGTAAAAACAGCATTCCTTTTTTACAGTGTGTAAGAAAACTGTTAACACTGATTGCGATCACATGGACTTTCGGTTTGAACACTAGAGGATGGTGAAGTAACCTTGACAAAAATGTTATATACATTGCTTTTAAACAGTATTTGATATTTCATACATTATAAAACTTCAGAAAAATATATTACAAAATATAGTTTTAAAATAATGCGAAATTTTATATCCACGTGTTTCCTCTATGAATTATGAAGCAATTTGTAAAATAATAATAATTTAAACAAAAATTAACTATCGCTGCAAAATAATAAAACTACTAAGAAATTGCACTAATCTATTAAAAATGAAATTACTTCGCCTTAACAAAATCACATTTCGGGTTCATTATCAATTTACAGACAATGAGATGGGGAAAAAACGCATAAAAACTAGTTTCAGCTCCGAGCAGACATCAGCTCCGCAGTTTTATCGGGTGGGTAGTCAACGAAGAAAAGAGCATCAATGGACTGCAAAATAATCAAAACTACTCCTAACATTTTTTCGTACATTAAAATATAAATGCAATTAGAAAAAAAGTAAAAAGTGATTCGTGGATCAACATGCGACATATTTGACTTCACTACGCACATAACGGATAACTATTTTTTTTAAAAAGTTTGCATTAAAGAGGATTTTATTTAGGATATATTTGCGAGAAATTCTCCAAAATTCAAATAGTAATTAGTAACTTACATCGACACGGTGTTGATTTAACTTATTATGAGCATTTATAAATTAAATCTTTTTTTTAATGATAATGGTCAACCACATCTCTTACTATGCATTTTAGATTTTTTTCCCATTGATTAAACAAAAATTAACTAACGCTGCAAAACAATAAAACTGGGAAGAAATTACACTAATGCATTAAAAATGAAATTACACCGCCTTAAAAAATCACATTTCGGTTTCATTGCCAATTTACAGACAATGAGATGGGAAAAAAAGGCATAAAAACTAGTTTCAGCTCCGAGCAGACATCAGCTCCGCAGTTTTATCGGGCGGGTAGTAAACGAGGGAGAGCGCATCAAGGGATTGCAAATAATCAAGAGAGGCTACTTCCCCTTAATATAGATATATTGACGCATGTATATACATATAAGTATTCATATAGATATATCCCTCCACTTTTCCTTTTAGTTTTAGCCCTGACATCCAATGCCTCTTATGTGTGATTAATTCCATCCAATTTCATATTCCAACAGAACACTTGTTTCAGACAGTCATCAATAAGCACGGTTCAGCGAATCACGGCTCTTTCGGCTGCGTGTGGGATGAAGAAGGGGGGCTCTCACCCCTTTGCTAGCCCCCCTTTTCGCTCCTCACCGTGCTCTCCATTTAACTCCGATGCTTCGATCCCCTTTTAAGAAAAAAAAAAAAGCCGTATATACATACATATATATGTATACGCGCACACAAGGAAGAAAAAAATACATTCTTGACTATACACCCTCTCCTTGAGAGAGAACGAAGAAAAAAAAGGAATGATTTATCATTGGAATGCATGCAGATGAATCCATAGCTCTAACGCTTACGTTCGCTCTCTGAAAGAAAGGCAAATACTCGCTCCGGCCTTACTCATTTGCTTCTAAAAAAGAAAAAGAAAAAGAAGAATAAGGTTTGGTGGGGCGGAGATTTTTATCAGAACCCATCGAAGCGGCTCCACCCCCTCCATCATTTTTAAGCTTCTGTTTGAAGAAGAATCCAGAGAGGGAAAAAATATCCATAAAACAAAACGCAACCCTGATTGTGATCACATTAAGAAATGAGGCTTATTATTTTAACAGGAGGGGTTGTATCTGGAGACGATATCGTAATAAAAACGAGAATGTTGACTCGAACGCTGGGGATTTAGTGGGAGCTCATCGTTTATTTTCTGGCTCTTTTTTTTTTTTTTTCAAGAAGTGGCGCTCCCCGCGCAATGCCACTGAAGAAAAGGGGCAGTTGATTTACGAGACTGCCCGCGCGTGGACCGAATATCCGACCGCAGCACTTCTCTGCGGACAGTCCGGCAATCAGTCATTCCCGGACATTAAAGGTTCTTGCTCGGAGTGGGTGGGGTAGAGTCTGTTTATCAAGAAACCAACTGGCATTAAGTTGTAACAATTTTATGCTTTCCGTAGGTCTTGACACATTATATGGGTGGACTGGGCACCAGGCGGAGTGGACATGGTTGATTTTTAGCTTTAGAATGAGTCTGGAGCAATGGAAGCAGGTTTGGGACAACTTCATTTATACGAACTGACTTATGAACAAACTCTATTCGGAACATAAAAATTCGGTTAAATGGGTAATGAGCAAAATGAATCCTTAGACAAGTGGAATTATCATTAACTTCGATAAAGAAACATGTTTTGTGAGAAAACTTCAAAACGCATTAGGTAAACAACTATTGCAAGGCCTTAAAAAGTGAAAGAAATAATTTTTCGCATAATTTCTTATATAGAGTTAGTCCACTGTCTTCTGTTTCAAACACATGTGGCATTTGAATCAAACATGGTCCTTCCAACACATTTTTTACAATTGATAGATCAAAATAAATAGTGAATGTTTGGCTTACTTATAAACACGTTCTTGCTATCAGAATACGGGCCCGTCATTTCAAGTTTTTCTAGGGGGGGGGGGTCTAAGGGTGCAAGCACAATGCGATTTCATCGGAAAACAACAAAATTCACGCCCACTTATATGTAAATACATTGATTTCCATTGTAAAACCATTGATAAAGTTACCCCCCCCCCCGACCCCCCGAAATGACGGGCCTGACAGAATACAAAATTAGTGCCAATGTGACTATAAAACTAAAAAAAAAAGTGTTAATTCAAATTTGATCGGATTATAGAAAGATTCGGACAAATAAGGACCGGAAGGTTCTATTGGATTCATCCTTTTTATGTCCCATTCGTCAAAACTAAAACTAAAAAAGTATTCAAATTTTATCAGATTGTAAAAAGATCTTTATAAATGAGTACCGGAAATTTTTATTGTACTCCTCTTTTTTATGTCCTTTGTAGTCGTGTAGCATCTCCACCTTTCCCCCAAGTCATGTGATTTCCGACATGGGAATCACCACTTCTTAAACGTCATGCAACGACGCAGGGTAGACCTAAAGTTTTTGCGAAAATTCAGTAAGCTGTGTGAGAAAGTTTGTAAAATGAAAAGGGGCTGTGACCCTTAACGAGAACACCATATTGAATATTAAATTGATGTTCTTACTTTTGTATATACATTTTTTCTTGTTTCAGTTAATCTTGAATTTTTCGAAGTTTTTATTTATTGGCATTCCTTTGATGTAAAAGCTTTTACTTAAATAGGCAGGAGGCCAGGATGCCAAGACACTTATTTGTTTTCATGAGGCACTCATGGTCTAAATTGCTTGATAACCATTCTTGATGTGGCATTTGGATAGAAATTTGATTTTGTTAATTCTGCAATGTAAATAGCGTAAATAAAAGTTTTTAATCTAAGCCAAGCGATTCTTGAATACTATTTTTAAATCTTGACAGCTTGACATCCTGTATTGAATATAACTTGAGTACCGCAAGTCTTGAGGTCTTGACCCGCATTCTATTGAATTACATGGAATAATGCATTTTTTTACACCAGTCTTGTCAGTGAGCACAGCTATTTACTTCGAAGGGAAGTTCGGACCTGACATTTATTATGAACTATAGGAGACAGGAAAGAAAATAATAGTGCACTTCTGAAAATGCATTGAATGGAGAAAGTTGTTTAATTCTCATAGAGAAAAACTAACGCCCGAGTTATATACTATTTAATTTAAATATATAATTATTTTTTTGCTGTACGCATGAAAATGATTTCGACCACTAACTTTTAGCCATGTGCGCAAACATTCGTTAAACACGTAATTTAACTTCACAATGATGAGGCTAATGCAGACGTCAAATAGCCTCACTCAATCAAATCAATCACCTCCTATTTGCTCCTCACATTGACGGCTAGTTTCTACCTTGTAGGTAAAGGAGGGCGCACTCTAGTGGTTATATTAATTCTATGCTGAATATCCCAGCCAAGCAAGCAGGAGGAAAGTGAATATCAGTTAAGTCACTCTGTAAGATAAAAGCGCAATACAAAGCCTGACAAGATATAGAAGAAAGAAAGTGGTTCAGGTATATTTATTATATATTCTGGGCTGTTCCTTTAGTTTAAGAAGATTAAGTGTATGATTCAGAAAAATGAATTTTTGGGATATGTCTCAACTATGTATGCTCGACTGTCAGTCTGGAGAGAGGGAAATAAAAATGTGTTTTTGCAAGTTAAAGGATGACTAATCTAAATGGTGAATGCTTTCTTTTTTTAGAATCGCTTAATTTCAATGCTTGTCAAGTTTAAAAGTTCACTATCTACAACTTTATGCTTGATTGCAGAAGTTCAGCCCTGAAGTTGTTTGGTTAACTTATTAGCGAGTACTTGTATACTTGCTGTTATGCATTTTCGTTTTTTGGCATAGATTAAAATTAAAGAGCTTGTTTCACAAAACAACTGTTAACCAACCCAAGACAGAGAAAGTGCATTAGAAGCTAATAAAAAGTATGGCTAAGGACAAAACACAGTTAAAACATTATAATTATAGAAACACCGACAAAATACAGAGTACGGTGAAGCAATTTATGCCTTCATAGCTCCCTCTTTGGGAAATAACAAAAATCACACAGCAAATATAAGTAACTGTATACTTGCTGTTATGCATTTTCGTTTTTTGACTTAGTTTAAATTAAAGAGCTTGTTTCACAAAACAACTGTTAACCAACCCAAGATATAGAAAGTGCATTACAAGCCAATAAAAAATATGGGTACGGGCAAAACACAGCTAAAGGTTTTTAATTATAGAAACACCGATAAAATACTGAACACGGTGAAGCAATTTATGCTTTCATAGCTCCCTCTTTGGGAAATAACAAAAATCACACAGCAAATATCTCGAATTTCAAATCTGTTTCCCCGAGTCAAAACTCTCTGACTGAAATTTGATCCACATTTGTAAGTATTTCAAGCAGTGGCACACTATCTCTCTCCCCTTTTCACAGACTTCTTCGTCAGACCCTCGATGTGCGACAGAGAATAAAAAATAAAAATGCAGAGGAGGAGGAGAGAGAGAGAGAGAGAGAGAGAGATGGCCTGTAAAACAGTGGTTTATTAAGTTCAACCTTGACATTAACTTGTTAACTTATTAGGGATTAACTGTGTATTTGCTATTATTTCTTTTCGTTTTTGGTATCGATTAAAGAGCTTACCTCACAAACCCACTGCAAACCAATCAAAGACTGAAAAAGCAACAGAAGTTAATAAAAAGGATGGTTAAGACAAAACACAACTAAAGCGTTTTAATTATAGAAACACCGATAAAATACAGAGTAAGGTGAAGCAATTTATGCCTTCATAGCTCCCTCTTTGGGAAATAACAAAAATCACACAGCAAATATCTCGAATTTCTTATCTGTTTCCCCGAGTCAAAACTCTCTGACTGAAATTCCATCCACATTTGTAAGTATTTCTCGCAGTGGCACACTATCTCTCTCCCCTTTTCACAGACTTCTTCGTCAGACCCTCGATGTGCGACACAGAAAGAAAAAAGTAAAACAAAAAGGCAGAGGAGACAGCATATGCCCGTGTAATAATGTGCTCCAAAGAAGCACTCTTGCCGAGCCGAAATGCAAAACACTGTGGCGCCGAAATCCTGCCGCCCGCTCTTATTAAATTTGGACGGCTTGAAATTACATTTTTTCCCTCCTTTCTTTTAGCTTTCGCCTTAAGACGCTGATATTATTTTTCGGATCCTTTTTTCATATTAATCTTTTCGCTCTCTGTGTACTTTTTCCCTCCCCCTACGTCCGGCCCTCATTCTCTCGGCGGTATTTTATGCCGGATATTAGACGCGATTATTATTTTATTCATTTTACTCTGGAAGGGAAGGAGCACAGCTGTATTGGAGTTTTAGATACCCTCTCCAGTCTTGGTTAGCACTTAATTGACATCAACAACGCGGACTCTAAGGTGGATGATTAACATAACCCTGAAAGCGTTCGTTTGGCTGCTTTTTTAATATTATAATTTCCGTCAGCTTTTTTCGGGCTCCAGTTTTTTACCTCCTCCTATTAGATCTCTTGTCTGACGCTTTCCGAGATGTAATAACTGTGACTTCGACTTTGATGCGCCGCTTCGATTTTTCTTCATTTAGAAAGTATTTTTTAAAATTAAGATGGAAGCTTGATTTAATTGTTGGTTTCAGTGATTCCTAGAGTCAGATCAATATTTACAAATCCAATTCCAAAGTCTTGTAAAATTAAAATAATAACGGATAACTATCTTTCATCCACCTTTTCCTCCATTAAATCATTGTATGACGCTTTTGAAAATGTAATGACTGAGACTTCGACTTTAATGTGTCGCTTCATTTTTTTCTTCGTTCAGGGAATATTTATGAAATTAAGATGAAAACTTGATTTAAGTGTTGATTTCAATGAGCTTTAAAGTGTGAATAAAATTTCCTACAGAGATTTCACAACACCATGCAAAACTACTGTTCCAATTGATAACTGAATTTCAGCCTCATTTTCCTCTATTTGATCACGTGTCTGACACTTTTCGAGATGTAATAACTGTGACTTCGACTTTGATGTGCATCTTTGATTTTTCTTGCTAGGAAATATTTTAAAAACTAAGATTGGAACTTGATTTAATTGTTGGTTTCAGTGGCGGCTAAAGTCAGATTCAAATTTACAACTCCGATCTCACAAAACCTTGTAAAATTAAAATACCAGTAGATACTTGACGTTCTTCCTCTCTTTCTCCAATTTGATCACTTATCTGACTCTATAGATCAAATATCAAATCAAATTGATGCATCTGCAAAGAAATGAAATACAGTTGAGTCTCGACTACCGTGAGGGATGGGTCCCAAGACCTCTCGCGTAAATCGAGATTTCGCGTTGTGGAAAAATGTTTTTTTTTTTTTTTTTTGCATAAACATACCTAATTATTTTTGAGTTTTTTACATTTATTAACACCTTAAAACTGTTTTAAACCGTTTCTTAACTGTATGTAACAGTCTTTCATTAAGAATTTTTACTGCATCGTAAAAAATAATGTATTATTCAACATAAATACTGTTACGATGCAGAAAATCAGTGATAAATGGGAGAGAGAGAGAGAGACATAAAAAAGAGGGCAGAACGGTAAGTATACAGTACGTAGTAATGATAAGATGTTGCACTATTTTGGTATTGTACAGTATGTAGAGTAATTATATTTATCGCTTAAAAAGTAAAGATGATTATTTTCTCTGACGATCAAATCGTTATCAATCTTCTTAACCTTTTCTTTAATTGTCAGAAACTTTCTCTTTTTCTTAACATCTCCACAAACTTTCGACAAAACAACACGTTTAGATGCTATTATATTTCATTAACTTTCGTGATTAGAATGAAAAAGAATAAACGAAATATGCGAAGTAGTTATTTGTAAGCACTAACAAAACGATATCCACACTGTATTGGAACTCGTTTTCCGTGAAGCACAAGAAATGTAAGATCATTCACGGAACTAAATACCTTAGTACCCAATAACGAAGCAGATATTTGAGCTTTCCAAAATTCTTCAAGTTGCGGGCGAGGAATACCGCATTAACTCTAAAAATTTTTACACTGTAAAAAATAGATGTTTTCCCAGTATAATACAGCTAATTTTATAGTAACAAACTGTAAAGTTGTTCATTTTGCAGCAGTAAACTGTAAAATTTCTAATTTTACACTAATAAACTGTAAAAGAGCCAATATTTTGAAAAGTGCCAATTTGAAGTTGGAGTTTCCTGATTAATTTTTTTTTTTTTTGCAGAAAAAGATTAATATTGTATTTTAAGTCTAAATTGGGTCTGAATGCAAGAAATTAAAAGGGGGGGAGGTCAAGGTAGTTATTTACCCTCTCTTTAGATTACTCACTTTTAAGCCGTTACAGATCTGATGAGTGTTACAGATGTGATGTTAATATGAGCCCAGTGGTCGGAAAAACTACATTTGTTTTGTAACGAACTACAACTACAACTACTTTGTTATAAATGTAGTTAACTACAACTACAACTACTTTGTTATAAATGTAGTTAACTACAACTACTACTACTTTTTTCAAAATGTAGCGACTACAAACTACTTTTGAATTGTAGTCGCTACTTCGCTACTTTTTGAAAAATAAATGAATAAAAAGCATGCACCGTTTAAGAATTGACCGAAAAAATCGAAAAGTGGTTTACATTAACAAATTTACTCATTTGAATATGGAATAGAATTAGGAATTGTCTTTGAATTTATTTTACTTTTCCTTTTTGTTCCTCCTCCTCCTTTTTTTTTTTTTTTTTTTGCTAAAGTTTGTCCTTTTTAGATTTTTTTTAAACAATTTTTACGAATATTCACCACAAGAAAGGATTCAAAAGTTGAAAGATTGAAAGAAATCAACCTTCTATTTTTTTTTTTTTTTTGCCAGGAAATATTTAGGAACATGAAAATTATTTTAAGAAATGTATAAAAATTATGATGCCAAATAAACCAATGACATCAAACAGATAGAATGTATTTCGTCAAAATGATGTATCTTAGATCAGCTCACATTTTTATGGTTCTTATTTCTCATTGCGTCCGCTGCTGTACTCGTGCAAGATTTGCACCGATCAAAGTCAATTAAACTTTGTTTTATCCCTTCGTTCTCTTAAAAAAAATTTTCTTCATTTTTTGTTTATTTTTTTAATTTAAAAGTAGTTTCCAGAAATCGCTACAAACTACTATTTTTTTGTAACGTGCTACTCACTACTCTACCTTTTTTTTAAAAAGTAGTGCGCTACACTACAAACTACTAAAAAATGTAGCTACTACAGTAGTTTCGCTACTTGTAGCGCGCAAATTCCAACCACTGTATGAGCCACATATCTGAGTATAAACTTTCAGTCTTCATTAACATCTCTTAAAATGATATCATTTCCTTGCATTTTTAACATAGAATTAAGATAATTATATTAATATATATATATTAGCTAAAAAATCAAATTTCATTATAAAAAAGCATTTCTTGGAAATAAAAATGAGTGATAAGGTTTTTAGATAAAATAAATTATGCGATTACCAAATTCAAGCTAATAAAACATTTGCTTTATTTTGAAACAACACACAACTTCAACTTTTTCAACACACAACTCTACTTTTCTTTAATTAGTTGCAGGAAGTTTAATTTCTTGATCAGAAATTCAAATTTATCATGCTAGCTATTATCCAGTTATTTAGCGAAGTTATGAAAAATTGAAGCACCAAAAAAAATAAAGAAATAAATAATAATAATTAATTAACTTAATTTCTGCAGTGTCAATTTTTCTGATTTTACTAACTTCTATTATCAGATCATACAAACCACAAATGAAGCAATTGTACTAAAACTCATTGCTTTTCATTTTTAAGAACAAAAATATTCAATATATATAGCTAAAACCTATGATTTTTGCTTCTTAATAATTCTGAAACGTGAGAGTTAGTTCGGTAACATATTCGCTGTTTTTCAATGTTACCGCTCTGACTCTTACCGATCTGACAAATCGACAAAACTTTGTTTTTATTTCCGAGTCGATCGCGCTAAACCAAAATCAAACACGTGGTTTTTTTCACTTGTAATAAAGGACTATACTTAAATATAAAATAATAAAAGCTGCTCATTTTAGCACGTGTCACCGATCTGAGGACTTAAATGACACACATTTTATAAAATCACTTTAAAAAATCTTACCTGCAATTTAAGATGCAGAAATGCAAATTTTTAATTAGGATGCGATAAAACATCACACCAGGTACTCAGTATCACGTGGTATCGGTGCAGGAAATGATTTTGGGAGCCTAAACATAGATCGGAAGTTAATGTTATCGCTCTGACGGCGGAACTGAGGGACACGCTTATTTTGCATCGACTAGAAAATCAGAAATCGATTAAAACAAAAATAAAGTAAAATATTAATAAAGGGGTAAAAATAAAATCGTTTTTTGTGCAAGTGCATTTTTTTAGGAAGTTAGAAAGTGCGTATGACCTTTTTGCATGCTAAGCTTTGCTACTGGGGACACTTTACCGATCTGATTTTTGACATATAAAAGAAATATTTTCTGAAGAATTTTCTTTTTCTAATGTTATTAGATGAAATGAGAGTAAAACCTTGTCTTCTTTCTGGGGAAAATTATTTCTTTAACTAGTTATTGAAATACCAGTAAAAATTCACTTGGGACTCAAATTGGCACTTTTCTAAATATTAGCTCAAAAGTACTAATTTTACAATTGTATTACTGTGCATTTTAGTTTTGTACTGGAACCTCTGCTGCCAGTATTATACTGCTGTTTTTACAGTATAATACAGCTCATTTTGTGGTAATAAACTGAAAAATTGCCGTTTTACAGTAATAAACTAAAATTGCTAATTTTACAGTTTATTACTTTGCATTTTACAGTTTTAAACTGGATCCTCTGCTGCCAGTATTATACTTTAAAAACAACTCTTTGATTTTTGCAATATGCTTGTGAAAAACTCGCGTTGTAGCCGCTTCCCATAAGCCGAATCGAATTGTAACACGATTGCACTGAATATATTAAAAAAAATTAAAAAACTAAAAAAAAGGACTTGAAAAAAACATTTTTTGCATGGATTATGCTAAACCCAAACTTATATATAATGGTCAAACCTTTGAGAATAAAATGGCACCTTGTATTGTTCGACTTAAATAAAATTGGATATTTTTACAGAACCAATATTTACAATCTCTTTACCGATTCAGCGCATGATGAACCATTTTCCTCTGGACTTGAGCTGATGTTGAGCTTCATTGTTAAATACTTTCGTTCTGTGAATAAGTTCTGTAAAACTGCAGTAAAGAAGAGAGAACCTTTGTTAAATTACGTAAGTACTCCGTTAAAAGCGACGAATTAAGTGTTTTGGTAAGTTTTGCAGAAAAATTGTACTTTTCCCTCCCTTTGTAAAAATACAGAAGCAGAAGAAAGCATTAGTGTTAAATTTCGCAAATACTCGTTATGGAGCCTCGGATCAAGTTTCTCATTAAAAATTTCACCGAAAAATGCTTTTTTTTTCATATAGTAAACAGCTGCTATAAAAATACAGAGAATGATGTAGACATTTTCGTTATTTGCACGATTGCTCATTGTCTTTCAAAAGCGTAATAGCTCTCTCTAAAAAAATAATAGTAACAATTGCAAGTTTTTTGTTTTCAATTCTCTGTAATCTCTTTCTTTCTCTCTTTCTTTTTTTAAAGTCTCTGTAAATTTTGCTTTTAATTCCTCGTAATTTTAAATCAGTGTCATGATAAATGATTTCCAAAAGATTCTCTTGTACTTTATCAGATTTTTTTCAAAACTAAGAGTGAAGATATTCTCAAATTAAAAAGTTTCCTTGTCAGGGGCTAATAGAAACCAAGTACTCTCTTCAATTGCTTTCAAATCCGGGGCAATGGTTTCTTATTCAGACGTCAGCTCTCCGCCAACCCATTCTCTCCTCAAACAAATTAACTGCATCAAGGGCTTCTCAAGTCCTCTCTACCAAATCAAAAGTCCCTCCCTCGAATCAATCACCGGCATCGGGCTCGAAGATGATCTATGAATCCCGAATGATGCCCGGAGACGGGGGGAGGGGGCAAAAAAAGGCGAAGGGGCAAAAACGCCAACCAATCGCCAAGGCTCGCCTCCATCTCCTTTCCATCATCTTCCGACACGTAATGCCTCACTATGAAAATTACATTAACATTTTCTTTCTGGGGCCCATAATTCTTGACGCACTTCACCATCCATCTCAGTCGTGGGTAGGAGACTTATTATTATTCTCCCTCTCTCTTTCTCTCCTTCCATCCTTGAGCGGGAAAAATCAAGATGAACGTGTTTAGTGAATGGCACTGACTGCTGGCTCTTCGACAGGGTTGTACAAATTTTTCTATGCCAGGATTTTTGGAAATATGGTAAGGTGATAGAGACATGAGATACTAGAATTTCTCTGAAAAAAAAAAAGAAGAGGAATAAAATGAAAAGGCTTCTTTTAACGAATTTCAGTATAGACATTGTCAAGTCGAATGAAAAAATGCGTTATTTACAAAAGCACTTCTTCAAGGGATTCTGAGTTCGTTAATGAGATTCGTGTTTTTAAGTGTGTAAAAGCAAAAGCAACATGTTTAGTGAGTTGCTCTGACTGCTGGCTCGTCGATAGGGTTCTAAGAATTTTTCTTAGTCTGCAAGGATTTTTGAAAATATGATCAGATGACAGAGATATGAGATACAAGAATTTCTATGAAAAAAATGAAGATGAAATGAAGTCAAGGCTTTTTTCAACGAATTCCGGCTTACGCATAATCAAGTCGAATGAAAAAATGCGTCATCTACGAGAGTACACTTTCAAGGGATTCTGACCTTTTTTTTATGATATTCGTGTCTTTATGGGAAAAGTCAAAATCAACGTCTTTAGTTAATGGCACTGACTGCTGGCTCTTCGACAGGGTTTTAAAAAATTTTTTATGCCATAATTTTTGAAAATATGGTGAGATGATAAAGGTATGCTGAGATACGAGAATTTCTCTGAAAAAAACGAAGATGAATTGAACTAAGGGACTTTTTTCAACGAATTCCGGCATACACATCATCAAGTCTAATGAAAAAATGCGTAAATTACAAAAGTACATCTTCGAGGGATTTAAATCAACACATTTAGTTAATGGAAAAAACTGATGGCTATTCGATAGGATTGTAAGATTTCTCCGTTCTTTCTCTTCACCAGGATTTAAAAAAAATATGGTAAGATGATAAAAATGAGATATACTACAAGGAATTTTCAGATCAAAATCAAGGCGTATTGATCTAAATGACATTTTTTAATGAATTTTGGCACACACACACAGACCATAAACTCGGATGAGAAAACATTACGTTATTTACAAGAGTACTTTTAAGAAATTTTGATGTTCGTTTATGATTGCCTTTGAACGGGAAAAATCAAGATAGGCATGTTTAGATAAGCATAAGAATGAAATATCACTGATTGCAATCTCTTCAATAGGGTTGTAAGAATTAGTAGAATTAAGAACAATATAAGGAAATCACACAAAATTTATGTACTGAGAGTTTAAATGCAGTACTAAATGAAATAGGTAGGGTAAATTACGATACATCAAGCACAACTGATTAAATAATAATTTTATGGAGATGCTATCAAACAAACATTCTGTGATTTAAGAAAGAGAGAAGACTCTAATAAAAGAAATTTCTTATTTACAAACGATGGAAAGTAACTTCTCTATAGTATACTAAAATTATGTGAAACAAACACTAAAAAAAGTACGCAATAATTAAAATAACGATAATAGCTCATATTACAGTAACACTAATATTGAAAAATCACCAAACTAATTAACTGTGAGATGAGCTGCTATGAAATGTTTAAAATTTCTCAATCGAAGAGGTTTTTCTTTTTATAATACAATTTAATGCAATAAGAAAAGAAAATATACAAGTTGTGAAAAAACTACCTGTTAAATAAAAACAAGGGAACTGTGTGGCTCTGTGGAAGAAGCTGCGTCTTTTGAGCCGGATGCCGTGGGTTCGATTCCCACCTCGCTTTAGGTGTTCTTTTCTTCACTTGTATTGTAAAACCTTTCCTGTATTTGTTCGGAGTCAAGGCGTCTGGTATACAGTCTTCCATGTGTGTGAAGCTGATTAGATTCTAACTGAAGAAATAAAGAAGTGAAAACAAAAATTTGTGTTTTAACTAATTTGATCTTATCCAAGTCTTGTAACAAACTTTCCCCAAAGTTTTTTTTTTCTTGGTACCTAATCATATCAGCAGAGTAAAGTTGTGAGAAATATTGCTTTTTATATTACGTTTATTTCATTTATTTATTCATTTTGAGGATTTCAATTGAGGATGAAGGTTCTTTCGTCCTCTCTGTCAGTTAGTTGAAATTTTTACCATAATGAAATTGCATATATGTCCAATTATTATTCGTGATGGCTCCCACTTCCTTTTCCGAAAGATTTGCATGTCCTCTCTGTTCTTTCATAATAAATAAATAAAATGAAATTCAAAAATTAAAACAGCACGCACAAGAAAATTGTCTTTTAAAGTAACTAAGGTTTTGAAAAAATTTTTACTTACTTAGATAAAAATTTAAAAATATATAGTTATCATAAACAATTATTCTCTTTGTTTAACATTATTATCATTATTATTATTATTATTATTATTACTTGCTTACTTAAAGTTATTCTCTTAGTCGTTATGTTTTACGTTCACAGAAACTAGTCAGAAAGTTTCAAAACGAAGGAAGCAACAGTTTCCTTTGAAAGGATGGTTTTCTTTGCTTTAAAGAGATGAATGCAAAAATTATATTCTGTGCAACGAGAACTGGCGTGTGAAAAAAAAAAAAAAACAGATTAAAAAAAATAAATGAAATAAAATAAAAAATAATGATAATAATTTCCCATTCTCCACACTTTTCCCCTTATGGTTGTTATAGTTACAGCGCAATGGATTTTTTCCCATTTAGCGTTTTGCAACAATAGTTAAATGCAAACGATTAAAATTGGTTCTTACTTAAACTATTATTCAATCAACGTTAATAAAATAATTTTTGAAGTATTTATATACATTGTAGACAATTTTTCTTGATTTTCCTCTGACATCAAGGTACTCATGATGGTAGGTCTCGCTAAAACAAACTATGTAGCACTAGATTTTTTAGAAAAGGTTTAGAAATAACGGAGATATGAGGATAGAAATAAAAGAGTAAAGCTAATGCAATAAATATAAAGTAAATAAAACGCCTCAACAGCAGTGCATAAAAAAGAGTCGGGCTGTTTTCTTTCTTGCGGTTTCCATGTGGACGACGCAAAATTTCTGAGCTTGATACACCTATTTTAAGGTAACAGAGTATAATGTACACTAAAAGATAGAATAGATTGTTTTTACAGTATGGGTGAAATCAACCATGTGAAATCAACAAGCCTCAAAACTTGACCATCACCAATTTCAAAAAAAAAAAAAAAATTATAGGGTTGATTACCTCTATAAAGTGATACAAAAAACTGATTTTTAAAATTTTTTTCAGCTGTTAGTTTTTTGTGTGAGACCGCTTAAAAAACGCAAAAAATGGAAAAAAGTGAAATTTTGAACATACAAAGATTCAATTTTCTCAGCTTGTATTGCAGCTAGAGTCTTTTGTTATATGTCATTGTAAAGCTCTTTAAACAAGCTTTCAAATGATATATAATTTGACAAGGTTTCGTGATGTTAATATTTCAAGGTCACCAAAAGCATTATTTGACCTTGAATATCTCAATAAGTGCATTTTTTTAAAATCTGAAAAAATATATATATTACTTCCTAATGTAGTGTATATGTGGTAAAATTTGCAGAATGGGACAGCAATGGGATCTGGATGAAAAATGGAATCGACTTTTTACTCTTACCACTTTATTGCAATGCCTATGGCTCCTAAGGATATATAATACAGAAATATTGCAAACTGCGAAATGTTTTTTACAAATGACGGTTGGCTTATTCCACGTCTTGTTTTGTGATGTTATAAATCATTCCTTTTCCGTTTCTACTAGGGTCTACTTTCGAAATAATAGCACTTATGGGCACATTGAGTACATTTTCAAAGTCTGGATAGTAGATAGAATTTGAGGGGGTCCATGAGGCTGCAACAGCTTGATTTTCTTCATCTGTGTCTAAGACGCACCTTAGCCACCAATATCCATTATACCTGCAGATCAAGAATCCAACCATTTCTGAGCAATCAAGATCGCCTTTAACAGTTGTAGTACGTTTGATCCTTATAGTGTTGAAAATGAATATGCATTCACTTGCATCTGATTCCTGTTTAATGGCATTACACAATGAAGACTGAGTGCCTGGTGTTGTTCTTGCCATCATTTTTCTGGATTTCAAAGCCTCTGCTTCCTGTTTATAATGTTCAATTGTGCAATATTGAAAATGAATTGATTTGATATGGAAGAAGAGGCTTTGAAATCCAGAAAAATGATGGCAAGAACAACACCAGGCACTCAGAGTCTTCATTGTGTAATGCCATTAAACAGGAATCAGATGCAAGTGAATGCATATTCAATTTCAACACTATAAGGATCAAACGTACTACAACTGTCAAAGGCGATCTTGATTGCTCAGAAATGGTTGGATTCTTGATCTGCAGGTATAATGGATATTGGTGGCTAAGGTGCGTCTTAGACACAGATGAAGAAAATCAAGCTGTTGCAGCCTCATGGACCCTCAAATTCTATCTACTATCCAGACTTTGAAAATGTACTCAATGTGCCCATAAGTGCTATTATTTCGAAAGTAGACCCTAGTAGAAACGGAAAAGGAATGATTTATAACCTCACAAAACAAGACGTGGAATAAGCCAACCGTCATTTGTAAATAACATTTCGCAGTTTGCAATATTTCTGTATTATATATCCTTAGGAGCCATAGGCATTGCAATAAAGTGGTAAGAGTGTAAAAAGTCGATTCCATTTTTCATCCAGATCCCATTGCTGTCCCATTCTGCAAATTTTACCACATATACACTACATTAGGAAGTAATATATATATTTTTTTCAGATTTTTAAAAAATGCACTTTTTGAGATATTCAAGGTCAAATAATGCTTTCGGTGACCTTGAAATATTAACATCACGAAACCTTGTCAAATTATATATCATTTGAAAGCTTGTTTAAAGAGCTTTACAATGACATATAACAAAAGACTCTAGCTGCAATAAAAGCTGAGAAAATTGAATCTTTGTATGTTCAAAATTTCACTTTTTTCCATTTTTTGCGTTTTTTAAGCGGTTTCACACAAAAAACTAACAGCTGAAAAAAATTTTAAAAATCAGTTTTTTGTATCACTTTATAGAGGTAATCAACCCTATAATTTTTTTTGAAATTGGTGATGGTCAAGTTTTGAGGCTTGTTGATTTCACATGGAATGACCCGTATAATACAGCTAATTTTACAGTAATGTTACAGTAATAAACTGTAAAATTGCTAATTTTACAGTAGTAGACTGTAAAATTGCTAGTTTACAGTAATTAACTGTAAAATGGCTAGTTTACAGTAATTAACTGTAAAATTGCTAGTTTCACAGTTTATTAAGTGCATTTAACTGTTTTAAACTGGAACCTCTGCTGCCAGTATTATATTGTCGTTTTTACAGTGTAATACAGCTAATTTTATGGTAATGCTAATTTTACAGTAGTAGACTGTAAAATTGCTCGTTTTAGCGTGATAAACTATAAAATTGCTAGTTTTACAGTTAATTACTGTGCATTTATCAGTTTTAACTGAAACTTTGGCTTGCATTATTACACTGTAAAAACAACTATTTATTTTTTGCTGTGTGACATTATATAAAAAAATCACTAACATAAAACGTGGGAAATAAATAGTATACATACAAATTTTCGAGTAGTTTCCTTCATTAAATAAAAATGCTGTAACCACAAACAGACAATTACGGAGCCAAATATGGTGCCCTGCCAACTAAATCATAAGTAGGTCGTTCATATCATTCCTCGGCAATATCATAGAATAGGAGAGCAATGAGTAATGGTAACCAGGGCGGAAAAGCCATTACATCAACGTTGAGATCTAGACATACAGACCGAATTTAGAAACTACAAAATGCAATCCCCGAATGTGTCAATTTTGGAAATGAATGTCCCCTGCACTTCCAACGGCTGTAAATACTTTTTATTAGACCTTTATAAATCTTGTAACGTCCGCTGACGCTTCACCAAATTGGTATTTTTTATTGGCGAAATTCCTAGGGTGATTTCTCTTGAAATACATTACCATTTTGCATTCGATGTCGGCAATGGATCTCCGCTTTTTCTCGATTTTCTCCCCCTTTTTGTTTTGATTACTTTAATAGCTGCAGTCAGTCTATAAAAGTAAATTACCTAAAATGTTTTTTGATCTGAACTGGAAGTGATGAAGGATTTAGTGCGGTGATTTTATTTAAATGAACGATAAAACATTCTCATCTGGTTTTGTGTGTTTAGTTTGCCTTTAATTTTACAGTATTTTTTTGAGTTCGTTGAAAAAGATTTGTGTTATTTGATTGTGCAGTTGGAATTGTTTTCTTTGTTGTTTTTGAAATAGAAAGTGAAGTAATAAATTGAAAATCATTAATCTAATTTCTTCTCTTCCATTATATTTTTGGTGTTTGGTATCTTGAAAATATTGAAACTTCTTCATGAATTTTATGATGCTAAAATTGTTCAATGTACATATTTTTTGCACACAATCAAGTTATCAAAGCATGAAAAAAAAATATTTCCTCAGAAGAAAGAAAGACTCATTCTAAGTTATTTAAAAAAAATGGTTAGACAATATTTGTTTTATTTCAAAAATTTTGCTTAAAGAACTGTTTCTTAAGGGTCAACTTTAAAGCACTGTACCCTTCTTATTCTTCTCAATACATTGTATTTACTTAAATTTATGAATGTGGAAGCAATAATTTTCCCTCTCTCTTTAGAAATTTAGTTTTTGTCCATAACTGTTTTATGAACAACTGTTTTAAGTACATCTTTAATAGCAGTGAATTAGTAACGTATGCTAAAACAAGTAAGTTTTCAGAATCAAGATAACTTTCTAAAATTTTAAAAATAATCATCCTAAATCATAAAGAAATGAAGTAAACTTCGGTAAATAACCGCATTCTGGTTTGCAGAAATTATTTCTAATCCCCTTGCTGAAAAGAAAGCAAAACTGGCTTGAAAACTAATTTCCAAATGAATATCCTTCAATATGCAGTTGGATAGGCATGAATTTAAAATTAACCTCAGAATAATTATACCTTGCCACTGAAACGTGACCATCTGCAATTGAAAGTAGGCAGAAACCTTTTATTAGCACCTTATTAGCACCTTTCTCTTTTTGAAGGCTGAGGACAAAAAATCAGACCGAGCCCAAGTAGAATTTATCCTCGTGATTTGCATCTTATCTGCTAATATGTGTAGGAATCTCGATCTAAATCGAATTTTCGAACATCAAATTGATATCATTATTCCTCTTAATTTTCAAAGTAAAGTTAGGAGATTGCTAAATTGTACTAAAAGCACTTGATTGCCTAATGTTCCCTTCCTTTTAGAGCACAGACAGAAACTTCGAAATTAAACCAGTGTAGATAGTCCATAAAACAGCCTTCCTTGTTCCCTCCAAGGCTCATATACCAACAACTAAAATCGTGCTAAAAAAAATCATGGCTCGGCATTTTCAACGTGAAGCAATGGCGCTGGGTGGGGAACTTCAAACTCATCAAAAACACGTGCTGATGAACAATTTCCGACGTTTATTAGTTTTAATTCTGGAATATGGAGTCATTTCGGGGCCCTTTGATCAACACGGGCTCGGCGCGCCCCCATAAACGCATAGGTGAAGAGATCCACGCCTTCCTCCGCATATGCAAAGCTCTCAAAACGGGGATAAAGTCATAAAATTTTATGGCCTGGCGAAGTTGGCACATCTTCATCATCAAGCGAGACCTCTTCTGTCATTTGGCCCACCCTGTGCCTGAGCCCTAAAAATGTTCCTTTTGTCATAGAGCCCAGGGAGGTACAACATAGGTGCGACCGTCTTAATGTATCTGGGGAGATTGCAACGATGGCAGATGTTTTGTTTGGACGGGAGTCGTAAATTTTTTGAAATTCGGCTGGCTGAAGAGGATTGTTTTAAGCTGGCTCTGTTAAAGTTTGGAAAAGTCGTCATATTGAACAGTTATTTTCATTGGAATAGACACACATTAATATGTCTGAAGACAGTTTGGATGATAAAGTATGTTATGAGCAGAAAATTGCTTTTCATAAAATTAGTACAGATATATCCTAAAAAACAGGTTTTACCATGGCCTAATGGTAAATACGATAAGACCCGTTTTGGAATTGTATGACAGCATCCATGAAGCTTGTACAATATACTGTCATCTTAAGCAAAGTAATCGTTTTACAGTGTTATTTTAAGCATTTCTTTGTCCTTTAAAGATCATTAACTAGACTTACAGTGGAGTTAAAAACACCGCATTTATTTAGATAAGATTTATTGATGGACATATCCATTGCTAGTGTCAAAAAAAAGTTTTTTTAAAGGATTTGAAACGAATTCTTGAAAAGATGCTTACTAGGAACAGTTTAATTTTTAGATGCTTCTTTGAATCTAAGGACACTACCGCAAGTAACTCAACATTGCCAGATTTCTACAACCTAGGAATTAGAGGTTAATACTCAGCTTTTCTGAGCGATTAACTGTATGACACTTTGTGTCCTTGAAACAAGTAGACGGGGATATTTCCAAAAACTAATTTCAACTGTAGTAATGTTAGATAATTTGTAAGGCAATCTCCATTACTTCTCTGTATTTCATTTTGATTAAAAATTGAATTTTGAATATATGCTTTTGAACCCCTTTTGTGTTATACAAAAGCAGACAGTTTAGAAAAGTCGACTTGGGCGTGTACTTTAACAACTATTGTGAAATTTAAACTCAATATGCCTTTGGATACCGATTTGGAATATCTTTAACCTTAGTATAGTGTTTTCATTCATTCCGGACTGTCTGTCAGTCTGGGGTGGAGACAGGTTGACAAATTCCAGTGTAGTCAAAATATCGAGGGAAAAGGTATCTCGCTTTATCTCATGGCTTTGGAACTGCATCTACTGGAGACGGTAATTTAAGTCTGTACAGTTAAAATCGGTCCCTAGGTATTTTTTCAGACTTTTACGAATGACATTTGAATTGGCACTAAAATTTGGATGGGTGTCACTAAAAGCAAACAATCATCAATGGAAGTTACCAAGCGGGTGCATCCCACTTGGAGAATGTGGCAAGCAAGAGAAGAAGCCTCCTGGAACCAAGGTTTTGACAAGTTCCATAACCACAGTAAACTTCACATACTGTCAAACATGGGCAAAGAATTTATTTCTTTGTTTGTTTTTAGGTTGGGCTGCCAGCGTATTAGTTTTTTATCATTGTGTGAAGCTATTATATCAATGAATATTTTTGTGATGTAAGAAACTTTAGCATTGATTCAAAACTTGGAGTAGCTATATAGCAAAGAATGCTTCTTCTATTATCATTCACGCACTGTAAAAAATGAATGTTGTTTTTACAGTAAAATACAGCTAATTTTACAGTACTAAACAGTAAAAATTACTCATTTTACAGTAATAAACTTAAATTTCTATTCTTAATATACTAAACAATAAAATTACTAATTTAACAGTTTATTACCGTGCATTTTACAGTTTTGAACTGGAACCTCTGCTGTCAGAATTATATTGTTGTTTTTACAGTCTAACACAGCGAAATTTTATGTCAATAAACTGTAAAAATGCTAACTTTACAGTAAGAAAATGTAAAATTGCTCGTTTTGCAGTTTATTACTGTGCATTTCACAGCTTTAAATCGGAACCTCGGCTGCCAGTATTATAGTGTAAAAATAACACTTCATTTTTCGCAGTGTGGACCACCGGCGAAAAGTTGGCCAAAATCGTTCGACTCAGGCTCCCTTAGTATAAATTCTCCAGCTGAATTTTACTCTCACTGATAAAATAATTCTTTAAATGTATAAAATGGATGCATCTGGATTTCTATTGACATAATATTGAATAACATACATATCAACCGAAAAAGAAAACCACGATATTAATTAAATTTTTATGAGCAAACATACATTCAATCGAAGTGGCAGAGATAGCTCTTCCAGCTTCTTTAGTGTTACTTCTTAAATTAACATTTGACCAGCATTTTCAGCCTCTCAGCCCAAAAGCATGAATCCTGTCTTTAATGGGCGAAATTTTGCAAATGTCCGCAATCTGAACCGATTAAGTGTTACTCCCTTATAAATCAGACTACGTAAACTGGATTACACGTTTAGGCAATGTCGCAGCGATTATACCCTTATCATTCCCCCTTTTATGTTCGCTCTACAAATGCAATCCAACTAATCGACCCTTTGGGCGCGAATTTGATCCAAAGGCATCCAATAATCAGAGGAACCGATCGCAAGCTCTCTGTAGTTGGGGCTTCTGTATAATGCATGTCGCACATTTTCGGAATGTCCTGTAATTGTCGTCGGCAGTTGAGAGACCTCGCAATTTTAATGGCAATGAAAAGGATGGAAACTTGGATCGAAAGAAGCTGTATGATTGCCTCCGTTGAGTTTGGCGCATTTAACATCAACTAGTTAGTATCGAGTGATTTCTGCCTGATATATTAGCGATTGGTGGCTTTTCACAAATTAACTTGAAAACATTTAATCAGAAGATTCGGGAAAATGCTTCCAATAGCTTAAGTGCCGAATTCATAGCCCATTAACATTATCGATAAATTTGTATCATGATTTTGAAATTCATAATTTCTTGCATTATTTATATACTTATAATTGTTTTTGTGATATCTATAATTGTTTGTGAGTAAACGCATGATTTTATTTTATTCATTATTAATATTAGTAGTAGTATTAATATTATATATAAATAATTTTTTTCGATTTTGATAAAAAACGTGTTTCTCATTTTTGAAAATTGGTATTTTTAGTCCTCGAGAAGATAAATAACATTTTAATTACTGCGTAGGATATTGTCAAAGTGAAGCACCATCGACCGCTATAAAAATATACTTAACTAATAAAAGTAGAATTCAATCATCTAATAAATGCAAAAAATAAAATAAAAAGATGTGAAAAGAAAGAACTTAGTGGCATCTTAAATTTTTTTAAATTCATTTACTTTTTCATTAAATCAGAGCAGAGTAACTTTCAACCCCGCCAGTGGTTGACTGTACCATAAGTTAGAAATTACACAAGTTACAAATTGTGACTGTAAAAACTGAACTAAACCTACTTGTTTTTTTTTTATTAAGAAGGATCAATTTATTTGTTTATTTCAGACATAGAACACAGTGCTCAAGCATTTAAATATTTTGTGGAGTAATATCATGCTTCATCGAAACAAAAATGTTTTAATTTCTGACCTAACACAAAATTATAAGTATAAATCAAACAAAACTTACCGCCTTATTTCTTTTCTTCTCACACATACCAGATAAAAACATTAGGGTCATTTAAGGACATCTCGACACCTTAAGGAAAAATCATAAATAACTGGTTAATATTTAAGGATTTTATTATTTATTTTTACAGAAAACAATTATTCCATTATTAGACTGTATTATTCCTGTGTAATGGTTTACCCTGAAAAACATCATAGGTCAAATAAATACTATGAAAAAATAAAAGCAAAATGTCCACTTCTCCCTTAACTGCAGGAGATCTCGACAGGCACCTACGGGCTGGCAGGTACAATTCAAAACAATGTTTTTTTACTTCTGTGAAATATGGAAAAGAGAGATTTGCGTAATAAACATATATTATACAATGCAACAATATGTATCGCCCCTTTTAACTATGTACATTTGTTGCATGTAAACTGGGTTTCCTTCCCATTTTGTACGCAAGCCTCATGGAACCACGTATTACATTCTCCAACACATTTCACCCACTTCTGTCCGTCGGTATCATCAAAGTAATACCCACCGCACTCGCCACAGTAATTTTCACTATCATGGAGATCTCTCGAGGAACTGGGCTGAGTTCCTCCCGGACGTCTAGATCCCTGTGTTGGTGTTTTTTCTGCGCTTTTGATTCCTGTACTCTACGGATGTTAAAACGGTCGATTCTTGTTTTTTTCTCCTATTCCGCACAGAGTGTATCTGTACTACTGGTACAGGAGATAAACTCGAAAGTGACGTAGAAGCTGATGAAATGGATGGTGATGATGACCTCTGAATGTTATCATCTTCCTGTACCATAACGGCACCATTTGTTGTAGACATAAGTTCAGGTTCAAATATATGTTCTTCCAAAATGTCTGGGTTATATGGATAGATTCTACATTTTCTAAAGCCATTGGTAAAGTTCCCTGGCGTAGCAGACTTTTCCCAAGCTTGTTTGAATATTTCTACAAAGTCTTCTTTGATGATCCCCTTTCCTGGATGGTGATGAACAAAATTCCTGCATGCTTCATTGTAAAAATGTTTCAGGCTCTTGAAATATGAAACATAAAGGGGTTGGCATTTGTGAGTGCTATGTGGAGGGAGGCATAGCATCTCAATTCCGAACAGTGACGCTTTGTTTAGTGTATCCAGATCTTTGCAGGGAGAGGCGTGTCCATCTATAATGAGTAAAATTTTGCCTTTTGGTCTGGATTTGTTCAGATGGTCAAGAAATTTGTTGAATACTTCGCTGGTCATGTATCCAGAGTCTGACATCTCTAAAGTTGATCCATTTGGTAAACCTTTGGCATACGACGGTTTTTTCCTAATACCCTTCATTATGACAAAGGGAGGGATGGCACTTCCTGTTGCGCTGCTACAAACTATAGCAGTAACAGTAGACCCCTTTTCTCCTGTCGTGGCGTGGTACACATCCTTTTTGCCTTTGGAAGAAATCACTTTACCAGGTTTAAAAATTAGCTGCAGTCCAGTTTCATCGGCATTAAAAATTCTTGCTGGTTCTTCCCACAGGTCCAATGCATCATACATTTCACGTAAATTGTCAAAAAATTTTCGTACTTCGTCTCTATTGAGACCTCTGGAACGTGCATAGGACAAGCCTTGAGCTTTCCTTACTGACAAATTGGGGTGTCTTTCCAAGAAAGAATATACCCAGTTATATCCTGCCATGCTGCTGTCTTTGTTGAACCGGTGCGTTAGATTCCTTTTCTTCGCAAATTTAAATACTAGTTTCCTAATATCATTTACGGTCATGCCAAACCCCTTGGAATCCAGCAGTAATAAATGTTCAACCAGTTCCTTTTCCATAGCATCATCTAATGTTGCTCCCTTTCCAATTTGCCGGTTTGATACTGCACCTGTTAGTACACTGGTAATTAATGTATTCCTCGGGACGTCAAATTTTTTGGCCGCAGTTGCAAGTGGCATTTTGTTCTCTTTCATCTCTCGTATGGCAGCCGCCATATCTTCAGGCTTCCATTTTCCAAGTACTCCTTTATAATCATAAATACGAGGCATTTTCAACCCTAAAATATCATAAAAAAGAAGAAAAAAATATTAATTTGTTCGCAAACTATCGAGAAAAGAAATATCAGCATACAAGACTTACAATGTACTAATCAGGGAGAATTCGACAGGCCGATAAGGGAGAACTCGACTGTCGAGATCTCCCCATAAAAGAATGTCGAGATCTCCCCAAGTTACACATTTATGTGAACGATGGCAGCACTGCCCTCTGACAGGTTATGCAAACTTTTTGCTTACGCAGCCATGTTCTTGAATGTCTAATCTTACTAGCCAGCCATTCGAAAATCACCAAAAATCAAAGCCATCGTCCCCATTTATCATTGTTACAAAAGTCAATCTTATACTGCATGCATTATAAACTATGAAACACTTACCTGACACATAAATGATGGTTATTTTCTTGATGAATCTCAGACTTCACTACACCTTCGATTGAAAATGACGCACTACACTCTCAGGTCATTTCAATACAACAGTTTCCACTTTCGCCACCAGGGTGCAGGGGGGTCTAATGGGGGATTTCCTTAAAAGTGTCGAGATCTCCTGAGTGTCGAGATGTCCTTAAATGACTATAATTAGGTAAATTTTTAGTTGAAGATAATAATGGTAATGTTCATTCTTTAACGAAATCAATAGAAAGTCTGAATTATGCCTCATCAATGAAACACAAAAATGTTTTTAACTCTTGAGAGAAAAATCTAAAAATAAAATAAAACAAAAAAACATGAGTTCAGTCATGATAAGCTGAAGAGAAAGAGACAGAGAGAGAGAGAGAGAAGAGAGAGAGAGAGATCAATCTGGAGTGAAGCAAGTTATAGCAGTCAGTGAGAAGTACTACGAAGCATGCAATGACATGTCACGACCTATCCTGAGAAAATGTCACTTGTCAACGCACAAATTAACTCCGTGATCGAAATAAGATCAATCAATCACTATAGATAAACGTAGACATATCACAAAAATAAAGAGCTTGTGCATAAATATCACACCTGCTTTCAACTATGAATTTGTCAAAACTTGTTTCAGATGAATATTTTGAAAAAACGAAAACGCCTCAAATATCCTATTTTGACAGCACCTTCCTTTAAATTTTCTCAAGAACTACACAGCAAAAAATGAACTGTTGTTTTTACAGTACATAACTGGCAGCCGAAGTTCCAATTTAAAACTGTAAAATGCACAGTAATAAACTGTAAAACTAGCAATTTTACAGTTTCTTACTGTAAAGTACTGTACTAGAAATTTTACAGTTTATTTACGTAAAATTTAACTGTATTATACTGTAAAAACAACAGTATAATAACTGCGTAATTTCGAAGCTAACCCACATCTACGAAAGCTAGCATCCATAAAAACTGATACATGCGTCCATTTCCACAGGTGTTAGCTTTTCCATCTCATCCGTGGTTGTACAGTACTTGGAGAAACCATACAAGAATTAAAAATACAATGTTGAAAATTCAATTATAATGAAAAATATTCCGCCAAATAACTATATTCACACTAAAAAATAGATGTTGTTTTTACAATATTATACAGCTAATTTTATAGTAACAAACAGTAAAAATTGCTTATTTTATAGTAATAACCTATGAAATTTCTAATTCTACACTAATAAACTGTAAAATTGTTAGTTTTACAGTTTAATACTGTGCATTTTAAGTTTTAAACTGGAACCTCTGCTGCCAGTATTATACGGTAAAAACAACAGTTTATTTTTTGTAGTGCAATCACTAATAAAAGTTAAAAAGTTTCTTTAAAGAAGTATACATGGTGGTGGCATAGAAGTTATTTTTCTAATTTCACCAAGGTAGACAGTAAACAAGTCACCAAGCAGACAGAAAAGTACTTTAATTATTATTACTTACCGGTACACAAGTTATAAAACAGCATTTTTCTATGTGACACATGATGGATTGAAGTAACGTTTAAGAGCAACATCTCAAAACTTAAGAGCCCGGACTATTCATTTTACCTGTGTGTTTTCGCAATTCGAGAAACATTTCCAATTACACTTCCAGACCCATTGATTACTGGGGGACACATTTTTCACAACTGTCTCTGTCAAGAGTTTTCATTTCTCACCATCAACCGTTTGGATAAAAGTTTATTACTTCCGCTTCGAAGTGGGATTTGAGAAATATTTATTATGAAGTTCACAAAATGGAGACTTTGAGCGCGTCTTAGGAGGATTCATTTATTACGGAAAGGTGCTCTGAGGGATGCAGGAAGAAAAGAAAACTAATTAATGCTGAAGTAAAGTCGATAGCATTTGATTTAGACGACGTGACAAAAGATAAGGTTTCATTAAAAATATTCTTCGTTCGAATTCTTCAAAGCTGAAATTATTCACTCCAGAATTAATCTACTCTAGGAGCTTCATTTGCAGAGGTGACAGGGGGATAGTAGAGTGAGCAACCTATTTCTTTATCAGAAATTAAATTTATGTTAAAATGGTGTGAGTAATTTATGGAACAAACCTACAGAATTGTGGCGTAAGATTACTTTTTAAAAGTTTCGGTGAAGTTATGCAGAGAAAATTTTGGAACACTTCATATTTTTATAGAACAGCATATTTTAAAATCTTTAAGAACAGAAATCTTATTTTATGATATCGCTAGAATAATACAATGCTGTGATTTCACATTTTAAAGTTTAACATCGAAATAAAAAAAGAAGTGGCACTAAATTACCATACTCAAAGATATAATGAATAACTGTACTTCAATTAGCTCTGAATTTGTATTTTATTAAACTTGTGAAAAACTGCTTCAAAATAAGAGAAAATAGCAATGTTCAGTCTTTCAGTAAATATTGTGCATAAATAAAATAAAAGTCAATCACATGAACCATTTAAGTTAGTGAATTCATGTCTCTCCGAAACGGTTTTTTTGGATTAGCCCACTTCTGAGAAATAATTTTTAGGATAAAGTTTACCACATTTCTTTTGAATGTCTTAATTGTACGAATATAAACACACATTAATGATATGCATGCCAATTTAAAGTTATTTCTGGGGTGTTTCTCTAAAGCTTTGCTTTTATGAAAGAGAGTAGTTTCTATAGTGAACTTCATGAATCATACGTCTGGCCATATGGGCTATTGTTATCTTACAGCTATTTAAAGAAAACTTAATGCGAATAAAATAAAGCAAACAGAAACAAATGTTTGGTCAAAAAGATGTTTGTCGGTAGCTTAATTCTTTAAATAGTTTCCTAAACATTACTAATTAGGGGATTACGGGGTAAGATCGCTACCTTAACTGTATATTTATTTTTATTATACATTTTTTAAATTAATTTTACGAGATTGAAAATATTTCATCTGATACTGTTTTTGTTTTCTGAAATTCTTGAGAAGAATATTACTTTGTAAAGCTATATGATTAACATGAAAATGTTTTTAAAATTTCACGACACCATTTTATTTATTTATTTATTTATTTTTGTGTGAAACTGTAGTTTTTTGAGCCGAACAGGTGCTATTTGAGGAAGCTCAATTTGTTTAATTTGAAAATATCTAGAGAAAAAGGGCAGAGCTTTTGCACTGTAATTAGTTCTTTATAGTCCCAAAAGATGCAGAAAATCTGCAGAGTTTCTGAAGAAAATTTGGCTATGTGAGTTTTCTCCTCTCATTCAAATGTTTCCTCGAACCTTGTGATAAAAATTTTGTAAAATCAAATTTAGGGTTAGTATTTGTAAAAAACTAGCGAAACATTATTAATCTGCGATGGTTTTGTTTCTTACGTTCAGGCAATCTATCTCACTTATTGAGATCACACTGTAACAAATAGATGCTGTTTTTACAATATAATACAGCTAATTTTATAGTAACAAACTGTAAAAACTGCTCAGTTTACAGTAATAAACTGTAAAATTGCTAATCTTATAGTTCATTCCCAAGTAGCATCAACTCATCGGATTTTGCTCGGCCGATCAACAAACTCCTCGTAAACTGATCCTGTAACGCACAATGACATCGTTCCAATCAGTATCCGAGCACGGTTTTCGATGAGCTACTTTTCATCGGAAAGCGATATCCATCCGATCAACTTTCCCGATGAAAATAAGATGAGCAATATTCCATCGGAAAACGATATCCTTCCGATCAACTTTCCCGATGAAATTCCTCGGCACGGGACTGTTCTGCTCATAAATTGCTCCAAATCTCATCGTATTCTCATCGGATTTTGCTGCTCGGATTCTGCTCGGCCGATGAGACATATTGGATCATCGGCCGATGAGAATTTCATCGGGTTTCGATGAATGGCCGATCATCGGCCGATGAGATGATGCTGCTAGGGTTGCTGTGCATTTTAGTTTTTAAGCTGGAACCTGTGCTGAAAGTATTATACTATTGTTTTTACAGTATAATACACAGCTGATTTTGTGGTAATAAACTGTAAAATTGCTGCTTTACAGTAACAAACTTAAATTTGTAATTTCACAGTTTATTACTATGCAGTTTACTGTTTTAGAGTGGAACCTCTGCTTCCAGTATTATATACTGTAAAAACAGCAATTTACTTTTGAAGTGCAGTTGCTTAAACATATTCTCTTCTTAGCCCTTAAGCGGCCAATGACCTTCATTCACCTTCATTCTGCTCCATTGTCATGCGTTTTTGGCAGACATTATTAAAAAATTTTCAAGAGACTGAAGCTAATTGTCATTGCAAATTTTGAACTATGCGATTGGTGAAAACTTCTGACATGATGAGGGAGAACGGAGGCTCATTCAGAAATTTTGAATCAACGCTGGAAAACACTTTATAAAAAATTAGTGGCTGTGGCACAATCTGACTTTTTCCGGCTAGAGTAATTAAAGTGAAATTACTAATTTTAGAACTGGGAAGACAATCAACAATAGTAAAAGTGTAAATATTTGTTGATGTTTTGATATGCGTTTTTTATTCCCAGCACAACATATACCGAACACTCTCAGTTCAGGCAAGAAGACCAACAATAATAATAATAATAATAATAATAAAGTAAATAAATAAATAGCAAAAACAAGAAAAAAGTTTTGAAAAAAAAAAAAAGAGGCATCCTCCTGGAAGAATAAACAACGCAGAAACTAAAAGAACAACCGCTGAGGTTCGGTCGATGGGCGTTCTTAATTAGAAGCGGCCCCACCCTCCCCGCCCGCAGATGTCGAATCCCCGGCGGAGAGACCTCCTTAATCCAGGCAACCTCCGAGGAAAATTGAGGATTTAATCGACACGGCCGGCGGAGGCAATTAATTTTGCGGATTATGGGGATACAAGAGCCATTATGGTCTTTCAGCGGAGCTCTCTTACCCCCACTGAAAAGGAAAAAAAAAAGAGTCACACGCGCGCAGGAAGGATACCTAATCCTCTTCCTTTATTATGTCCCCAGGCTGCGATAGTCTGTGACTGACAAGGGCAATCCGGAAGCTTTTTAGCGCGGCGATCACGTGCGGCAGCGTATGCTCCAATTTTTTAGCTCGTTTGTTATTATGCGGAGAGGTTGATATGCTTGTTCCTCCCTTTTTTGCTGCAGAGTCGCTTTTTTGGTGTTTTGTTTGACTCTTTAATAGGAGAATGATATGAAGGGAAAATAATAACGGAGCAAGTAGTTACAGCTGTTTTCTTTTTAAGCTCAGTTGGTCCTTTCATCTGACGGGTTTTCTTGGATGCAGCAATCTTAGATAAATTTTTATTAAAGAAAAACTCTTGCGTTCTTTCATGCAATTTTTTTGGAATTATTCAGTGAACTAGACATGAGAACTAAAAATTTAAAGACGATGAGCATGGTCGGCACAGCCTTTCAACCTATCAATGAAACGATAAAATGAGTACCAAGCGTGCTTGGGAACTAAATCCTGGGGGTATTGTGTTTGGCTGACCACCTAACAAGAACATCAGCATTGTATCCTAGAGCCTTTGGTCACATAAACTGAGATGGGACAATAGGCTTTGCCCCCATGGATTGTTGCGCCATTGAGTTTAGTTTAGATACTCTACATATTTAATGTTCTCAACAAAATATTTAGCTATTACACGAGAACGAGCTCTTCTGATTCCACATACCTAGTGCCATATATCTATTCAAAACGGGATGAACCCAGCAAAAAAATCTGCTGAAGAGCTGAAGAAAATATCTAGCCTTTTAATTTTATCTAAACGTAAGTTATCGCTCTGAACTTTTCATGCAAATTAACTTTTACTTTATAACGGCTTGTTGTATCGCGCCGGACCATCGTTTGTTCATTTTTTGATGTTGTGATTCGAGCTGACGCTATTGTATGAAAGGGCGAAGAAGACCTAAACATAGTACTAAATAAAAGTATGTTTTTTAAATAGACGTCGTTTTTTGCATCAGGAGATTTTAAAAATGTGCAATAAATTTAAGCACATTTTAACATACTTCAAAAAGCCTGCAGCATATTTAGAGAAAACGAAAAGAAAAAAAAATGTGATTTCTCGCAAATTATATTGAAGACAAATGCAGAGTGACTTTTAAAAGTCAGCAAATTTTTTGTTTTTTGTTTCACATTTTCTGCAGATTACTTTTAGCTGGGACATCGTCTTGAAACAATAAAATCGACTACCGTTACATAATTTTTTCTCTTCGTGGGAGTGGTCTAAATTCTGAGAACTCATAATCAAGGATGAAGGTTATTTCAGGCACAATGTATGTTGTAGCGGAAGGTAAGGGGTTACGAAGTAACAAAAATAAAATTCGCCAAGAGCTGAGTTCAAAGTATTTATTTTGTGGTTGTCTCTGGTCTGTATTACTAGGTTGCCATTGGTAGGCTTATAAATGGAATTTGTTTTTAAATAAAATCTTAGTGTTTTATACCTCTGAATAGAATGTGAAAAGTTAAATAAGATGGTGCTTAAATTTCCACTAAGAAAAGATAAAAGGACATAGTACCCTTTACCTCCCAAATCCCAGATATTACAATCTTTTACATATATATTTAACTATAAATACCGCATAATTTTGTTACTTAATTGATGTCAGCTGGTAAACGACACCAGATAAACATGAGGCTCCAAATGGAATTCAAATGCAGTAAAAGATGTAAAATTTAATACAGGTTACAAAAGGAAGTTAAACTGTAGGAATTTTAAAGGTTTTAAAAGATTGGAAACTGTTTTTCAGAAAGATACATGAAAATATTAACACACCCAAAACCTCCCACCTCCCACCTCCATATTTCTCTCTCTGTGTGTCATAAACGTGAAAAAATTATTTGATGCAAAACATTGCACTAGCCTAATGTTTTTTTTTTCAAGGTGGCGTATTTAAAGAAACTCTTAAAGCAGCTGATGGCCGATTTCATTCGTATGTACTAAACCTGAAACATAATGGTTGAAATTTTTGCAGTTGAAGCTAAATAGCAAAACGTGGGTAAGAAATACATTCTCACATATTTTTTATGAAACAATACTCAGCTCTAAGCTGAAGAATTATTTCGGAAATCTACATAAATATGCTCAATATATGAAGTGAAATTTCATTAAAACGGAATTCAAGCAACCCCAAATTTTGCTCGTAGTAATGAAAATTTCGTTGTCATGGAATTTAAGCAATCTAACGGAAACTAAATTTTGACTGAAAATTTAAGTTGTTGAAATTGATCTTTCATTATATTGGTATTCGTAGTGACAAAACTTCACTGATTTTTTTGATTTACCGGATCCTTGCGTGAAAGTTTGTTAGAACATTTTGAGTTGCTTAAAAATCACTACAATCTGCAACTTTTCTTTTTGAAACTAATTTTTAAAATCATGATATCTTTTACACTTTTTCCTGTAATCGTATTTTCTGATAAAATATTTTTCTAACAAAGAAAGTAAAAGTCGAGAAAAAGAAGATAAAAAATGCATTGCAGATGGAGAAAAAAAAAAAGAACGAATGAACGAAAATGGCAAAGAAAACAAAGTTAATGATTGCGGAAAAGCTTTTTTTTTATGCATTAACAAGCAGCATCAAGCATTAAAATTTATTAAAAATCCTGTAAATCCTTTGACAGTTCATCTCTAGCAACAGAAAATCCTCATTTTGCATCGAAATAATCTTTTCTTCATATTTATACTTTTAAATTGGATCGTCTCTCCCTACAGTTTTAAGCCATTTACATTTTCCATCTGGGCCTCATAGTCCATTTGAATACATATATATGTGTGTGTGTATAAATAAATATATATATATATCCGTATCTATATATCTATATAATATGTAGATATATGTATTCTGCATTTCCATTTCTGCCAGCTTTCAATTACATGAACATCTGGAAAAGAATTTCATCAAAACAGGCTTACGGAGTTTTCCATTTCTTATCTCGAATGGAGCTGGATATTCATGTTGAAAATTGCGTTATTTTTCCGTTCCATCTCTCTCTCTTTCGCTCTATCCATTCATACCGCGCGGTGCTCCAAGGAGGGAAAAAAATCCAAAAAAGAAACCCCTTTCCCACCGTAATAGGAAGAAAGAGAGAGAAAAAAAAGATATATCCTTTGAGAGACGTCTTATTGCGGCGACATATCCGATAGAAAGAAAACGAAATTATGCAAACCCATTTTCCCTATCTCTTTTGCTTTTATACTTATCTATCCATCCTTATATCCCGGCTTTCAAAGTCTTCAACTCCACGATTCAAGTCCGTTATAACTCTCAATTCTCCGCCACCACGAATTTCATATCTCCGAAAAGGCCGTTTTTGTTTTCCCAGTTCTTAGCCTCCTATGCAAATCCCAACCATACCTACGTGCGTTACATAGCATTCATGGATATTACTCTCCCTAGAAGTAAAAGGAGGGGGAATCGCATTCCTCCCATAAAGGAACGTGATTCCAGGAGCCCCAAAAGCCAATCTTTCCAGGGATGCTCCCTCCCCCCCCTCCTCCCGAAGCAGCCCCATCCTCCTTTTCAAATGGCTAATCCGGAATCATCTTACATAAAATTAAGGGAGGGAAAAATGGTTTCGCCCATCTCCGGAAGTGGTGCTCTAACTGGGGTACTTTCGCCAGATTTATACCCCACCCCTCTTTCGCGCCATATTTAAAACGGCTTGCCTTGATAACAGTCAGTGTATGAAAATTTGAATCCTGGAGGGGGGCGGGGTGCTTAAGAATGAAGAGGGTAAACCGCAAATAAAATTGTTTTCCGGGGAAAAGTGCTCTTCTCTTTCCATCTAATCAAATCGGAGGATGAGAGGAGAGCGTTGGAATTGCCCGTGGAAGGTGCAGAGTATTCATATTTGCATGGCGCATCCCGAAATAGAACGGCTTGCTACTGAATAATGCACTGGATTCGCTAAAACTCGATATACAATGAAACGAAACTGATTATGACTGAATTTAGATCTAAATAGATTACTCATTTTCTCAGTTAACGAAGTTTACAGCTAAATGTATTTATGTGGATAGTGTGCTTCATTTCATTCTTTTTCAGGGATAAAGGCCTTCATTAACCTTTTTTCGGCATGAAACTGAAGGGAAAAAAAAGCACATTCAGTTATTGATTACTGACATAAAATTTGTTTTGATCTTCTATTCAAGAAAGAAAACTTTACTTTCATAATCTAAATAGAGTACAGTTTTAAAGTCCTCAAAGATAAGCGCATATAGTAGTAAAGGCATTGCAAAACATTAAAAAGCTTTATTTCCTTAAGATTTAAACTTGAACACCTATCTAATTTATTTTTTATCCTTATATAAATAGGTTTTAGAAACTTTGTCCGATCCATAAATGTTAAGAATCGCGATGCTGCAAAAGTATAAGCATCACCAAAACAAAACTTTTAAAGGAAAATTCATGCACTTGTTTCAATAAAAAGATGTGAATTGCAATGACTTTTTCTGTTCTGGTTAAACCATTTAAGGGACCATTTTGACTCTCAACGACTGTCTCAGTATTGTTGACATACATAAGTAAATATTTTCTCTTATGTTTGAATAAAAATTAAGTTCTTCCGAAAGTACTTTTTTTCCTTTCTGAATTTGAAACATTCGTGGTTCCTTAAAAAAAAAAATCCTGTATTGTTACTGATTTCCTTTATTTTCATATATATTTACGTTATGGTGTTCATAGTGATCAACACTTTCAGAAATGCACTCTCAAAATTAACGAATTTTCTTTGTTTTTGATGAAATCACTTCCAAGAATATACCCCGAGCGAACATTTCGTCATTTTTTTGGGGATGAATTTCGTCAAATGTAGCGAAATATTTCTTTATCCTAGTATCGTCAAATTGACAATCATTTTCGTAGTTTTGACAACATTAATTTCGTCACATTAACGAAGTAAAGTCATAAAGTAAAAAAGCTAAGTTTTGAAACTAAGCTTTTAAATCTTGATACAAAATTACAAAAATCATTTCACTAAATTTTACTAACCCTCAGCACCAGTAAGTTTATACATGCAACTACTAAAATGCACAATTGGTTTACATCATGAAATAACTAACTGTTAAGTCTGGACTCAGATTAAAATAAAAATAGCAGTAACAAAAATAAAAATTCTTACCTCTTAAATAAAAATTTTCAATTTTTGTTGCTCAAAAAAGGCAACAATAGAGCGAGTAGATTTTAAAATATACTAACACGCCCTTTTGTTGCCCATTTTGATTTTATCCATTGCGATAAACGAAGTCTTCTTAAAAATGTTGAGCTAGAGGAAATGCTGGATACCGAATAATCACATGAAAAGATCCAAATTATTTTTCCATTCAATTTGATCAACTAGTTCATGCAGAAGAAACGCCTTCCGTGAGCAATTTAAGCAATACACGCGAAAGATTAAAGAAGAAAGTGAAAAAAAAAATGCTTATTTTTAAAAGAAAATACATATATTTTTTTCCATTCAGGGAAAATTCGGCGCATAAGTGAAATATTTATTTTTAGAGCGACGCATAAACGAATGATACTGTCATTATTTTGCTATGGAATGTGCTGGGACCATTTAAAATCGTCGTATAAATGAAAAAGGCGCATAATTGAGGCGGTGTATAAGTGAGAGTTCACTATACATTAATTCTCCTATTTTGAATAAAAATACACATAGTTAATGGAGCAACATTTTTCATGCGTCGATACTTTTCTCCTTGCTTTTAGATAATCTTCAATTTTCACAAAGAATAAAAGTCTTGAATTACATAGCTACTAATAATTGAAAAATTGAAACTGAAAGAACTTCAAAATTGGATTGCTCGCCACACAGACTCCCCTCCTTTTTTTTTTTGAATTTTCATGTCTAGTTTACATAGTTAGCAATGCGTTAATGCAATATTATTGACAAGAATATGAAAATTAGTTCAGAGAAATTTGATAAAACTTTGAAATTATTTTGGGCAAATTAGGAAAATGGTAGAAAAAATTAGGAACTATTTCAAAAGTTAGAATTGTAAAAAAAAAACGAAGAAAAAACTGTAATTGTGAAATTGGTAGTACTAAAAACAACCATTTTAATCATTAATCGGCTTGACCTATTAATCGGCCGATTATCAACTGCCGATTAATCGGTAATCGGTAATCGGCAATCGGCCAATTTGCTTATCGGTGCATCCCTAGTTGTGGCCAAAGTCCGATGTACTGGAAATGAATTGCGTATATGCGACTTTGGCCGCCACTTCGCGAAGTGGCCGGAACTCCCTGGCCAATGTGCGATGTGCTTACTATTCGATGCAGTTGCACTACCAAGTGCTAAGCAAATCGCTGCAGATGTAAAAATAACAAACTCTTGTGCAATATTCGAAATGCCATAACAGTTCGTCTTGTTGTATCAAATGATGATAGTCATAAGTTTCTGTAATAAACTAATTCAGTAGATAATGTGATTATGTTTTTGTTTGTTAGTTTGTTTTCTCCAAGGGAGAGGAAATTTTCATAAGAGACCATGAGTTTTTTGGTATTGTAAGATTTTCACGCTACTACCCGCCTTGGCCTTTTTTCTGATGGACGATCCTAGGTGCCTAAGAGTGCGGATTCGTCCCAAAAACTACTCTGTGGCAGTAGCGGATTTTAGAGGGGGGGGGGGCTTCCAAAGAGATAAAAATAATTTTACTATATGTTTAATGTTTAATTGCTTTTTAGTTTCTCCTTAACATTTGTAAAAAATTTTTGAATTATGTCTTTAAAAAAAGCTCATGTACAGCATATTTGAATAACATCACTTTGGTTTGCTGTGGGAATAATATAACAATCAGGGGTTAGACGGGGTAAAAGAATACTCAGGATTTGCTAAATCAATGGTACATAATATATATCACGATTCATTCATTAATTCATCTGCGATGGAAAAAGTGACGATTTCGTTTTGATAATTTTTTGTTTTAAATCATATTGACAGTTGTTTCTAAATAATACCGTGCCTCATTTACTAATTAGGTTAAATAATACTGAATAATTTGACATAATTTTTAATACAGTGTTTCCCAACCTTTTTGAGCTCATCGCCCCTTTCAAGACGCTGACTGACACCTATTGCCCCCCCCCCCCCTCCTCCAAAAAACAATAAGTTGACCCAAGTGAACATCGATATTATTAAAAATATAAAAACCTAACTTTAATTTGAAGTAAAATGTACTCAATAAAGCAACTATAACCAATCACTTTTAACCAAAAATATTAATCTATATATATAAAAGAAAGTCGTGTTAGTTACACTACTTATAACTCAAGAACGGCTGTACCGATATGGATAAAAATTGGTGGGTAGGTAGCTTAGAACTAGGAGACGGACATAGGCTATAATTTATGTGCGTCAGTTACATAAATAGAAAAACTGTCTTATTGACTAAGCCTTTTTACTACGCCTTTTTTGACACCTCCATGGCTGAGCGACATAAAGCACACGTTCTGGCAGCTTCCGGTGCGCAGCAAGCAGGTTGTAAGTTAGCGGTGCGTTGAGTGCTATTTGACTTTTTTGTGAAGTAAATTATAAACAAACGCGTTATTTCCTTTAAAACTATATGTGATAAGCTGTCAGAAACGATTGTCACTTAAGAGTTTTTACGCTTCTGAGCCTGAGAGGTAGAGAGCGCTTGATGGGATAGCTCCTGCACTGCAGTTAAAGAGGTTGTTCTTCTCACCACTATTCTATCTTCTATGTATATAAAAGAAAGTCGTGTTAATTACACTACTTATAACTCAAGAACGGCTGTACCGATATGGCTAAAAATTGGTGGGTAGGTAGCTTAGAGCCAGGAGACGGACATAGGCTATAATTTATGTGTGTTAGTTACATAAATAGAAAAACTGTCTTATTGACTAAGCCTTTTTACTACGCCTTTTTTGACACCTCCATGGCTGAGCGACATAAAGCACACGTTCTGGCAGCTACCGGTGCGCAGTAAACAGGTTGTAAGTTAGCGGTGCGTTGAGTGTTATTTGATTTTTTCGTGAAATAAATTATAAACAAACGCGTTACTTCCTTTGACATTTATATGTGATAAGCTGTCAAGAACGATTACTCATTCCTAGGATCCCGATAATCCCAACCGATATGCCGTTTGAATTTAAAAGACTTCAATTTCCGATCCGTCTTGCATTTGTCATGACCTTTAACAATCACAAGGCCAATCCTTAAAAGTTTGTGGTTTTGAATCTAGAACATCACCGTTTTTCCCATGGTCATGTGGTATGTTTACGGGTCGGAAGACCATCTGTGTTGTTTCTTTTTGCACCTGATAATAAAACAAAAAATGTTGTGCAACACAAGGTACTTTAGTGAAGAGCAACCTATGTACTAAAATACAGAAACAATAATGAATGATTAATGTAGGTACTTATTTTTTTTTTTGTATTTTCTAATAATAAAAAACTTAATAAATTCAAAAATTTTCTTATTTATTGCCTTTAAGGCGGGACAGAGTTCACCGGGTCAGCTAGTAAAGAAATAAAAATACCTTTATTCTTTTTTCCTTTCACAAAGTGAACTGATATATAACTGAAGCATTTGAAGGGAAACATCTAAAATTTTCGATGTACTTTTCAAAAAACAGAAGTGCATTTTTCAAGAAATATTATTTTCTTTTCTACACTAGACTCAGGGGGAACTAAAATCGTTGAAATTAAAAATTTGAATTAAAACAAATTGACAATTTAAAAATTTATAAAATTAGCAATAAATGACAAAATACTTCTTAAGGTTCATCCTAGGTGCAAGGAGGAAGCTGTTAAACTTTAATTTTAAGTTCAATTAGTTTTATTCAAATTCAAAGAGCAGAAAAAATCTTTTAAAGGTTTTTAATTAATTTCTTCGTTAATTAATGTCATCAGAAGACGCCATTTAGCTCAAGACACTCCGATCAACTCTGAACAACTGGTTTCGTACATGTTTACAATTTTGGTTTTCGCTACTTTTATTTCTACTTTTTTTTTCTCTTCTAAATACCCATTGCCCTTTAAGAACTTACCGCCCCTTTGAGGAGTCCAATCGCCCTTCAGAAGCAATCGCCCCCATGATGGGAACCACTGGTTTAATAGTTGATCGGCTTAAAATGTTAAAATATTTTTTTTCACCCCCCCCCCCTTTTTTTAAAGGAACTTTGTGAGATTTTTTTTTTTTATAAAAAATGCAGGGGGAAGCAGTTTTACTTTTCTGGGCCCCCATAAAAACTATTTCCGCCCCTGCTCTGTGGCAAATATAATGGGATTATCATTAGCATTATGGTAAACAAGCACAAAATGTGACATGTGAAAAAGGTTATGACACACAAAATGTGTCACTACTTTTTTTATAACTTTGGCCGATCGCCTCTAGCCAGTTCGCGAACTGGCTGGCCAAAGCCCGAAATCAAGGAAAGATCGGACTTTGGCCGGTCATTTTGAGGCGATATTGGCTATTTCGCGAAGTGGTCAGCCAATTCGCGAACTGGCCGACTTCGGGCTTTAGCCGCAACATATACATAGCTCAGATATCTCAAGCGAGCCTGTGTGTACACTAGTACACTATGAGATTATACGAAGAGGTAACGTTAAGGGACCACTTGCTCCAATTTGAGACTCTGAGCTGAACCATGCACGGATGCACGAATATATTAAGATATTGGAACGAAAGACTACTCCTCGGGCTGTGACTCAAGTCTTCTAAACCTAATTCAGCATTTTTTTTTTTTTTTTGCGTTGTCCTCAGAAATTACAGCAAATTGTTTGAACTCCTCACTGTAACTGAGTTGAAAATACGTAATACAGTCAACAATCGATAACTCGAAGTCCCCAGAGGCCACAAGCCAACTCAAACCTTAGAGTTCTTGGTAATTTGAGCCATGGAAAGTTGTCACACAACACACAGTCAAGAGCTTAGGATCCCATGGAAACTTTTCGATGAAAAATAAATAATAGAGCTATATGGCTTCGAGTTATTTATAGTTGTGTAAGCCGTTTAACCCATTTATGCCCAAGTTTTTTTTAACATTTTTTTTTTCAATTATAATTGCTCAATAATTGCTTAAAACTCTTACTTGGAATGGTTTACATACATTTTAGGCTTAAAATAGTTCGCCGTTGCCACATTTATAAAGTTACTAGCTGACCCGGCGAACTCTGTTCCGCCTTAAAGGCAATAAATAAGAAAATTTTTGAATTTATTAAGTTTTTTATTATTAGAAAATACAAAAAAAAAATTAAGTACTTACATTAATCATTCATTATTGTTTCTGTATTTTAGTACATAGGTTGCTCTTCACTAAAGTACCTTGTGTTGCACAACATTTTTTGTTTTATTATCAGGTGCAAAAAGAAACAACACAGATGGTCTTCCGACCCGTAAACATGCCACATGACCATGTGAAAAACGGTGATGTTCTAGATTCAAAACCACAAACTTTTAAGGATTGGCCTTGTGATTGTTAAAGGTCATGACAAAGGCAAGACGGGTCGGAAATTGAAGTCTTTTAAATTCAAACGGCATATCGGTTGGGATTATCGGGATCCTAGGAATGAGTAATCGTTTTTGACAGCTTATCACATATAAATGTCAAAGGAAGTAACGCGTTTGTTTATAATTTATTTCACGAAAAAATCAAATAACACTCAACGCACCGCTAACTTACAACCTGTTTACTGCTTACCGGTAGCTGCCAGAACGTGTGCTTTATGTCGCTCAGTCATGGAGGTGTCAAAAAAGGCGTAGTAAAAAGGCTTAGTCAATAAGACAGTTTTTCTATTTATGTAACTGACACACATAAATTATAGCCTATGTCCGTCTCCTGGCTCTAAGCTACCTACCCACCAATTTTTAGCCATATCGGTACAGCCGTTCTTGAGTTATAAGTAGTGTAACTAACACGACTTTCTTTTATATATATAGATTTAACGTCCTGTTTATGGGATATTTTGCAGATATGTGAGCAAAATATGACCTTACTTGACTTTACTTTTGCAAAATAACATTACAGAAGGCATCTGCGATCAATTTGAAGCAAATCAAGGAAAGAAAAACTTACTTTCTATGCTCGCTACCCATGCCGGATCGTTGCTTGACTGATTTGTCTGAAAATAGCTGTCAATAAATAAACTCTGATGTCCAAATAGTGACTCTAACTAGTTTTCTCAAGAAGAAGGACTATTTAACTTGTGAAAAATAGCTTTAGTAAAAGGATATACCCATTGCAGGTTTTTGTATGCAGTAACTAACAGGCGTCCCGTTTTTAGGCTACTGGGCGTAAATGGGTTAATTTGAAAGAAGGGTAAGTCCATTAAGAAAAAGTAGGTGATGTATAATGGTAGTAATAGACTAGAACTCTTCAAACAAGCTCCCACGACATCTTAGAACTCCTTGAAACTTTAGCAAGAATCCGACAAGTTATCACTATTTTCTTGCTTAAGCAAAGAACCAAACTCCAATAAAATTTTAAATTTTGTAAAAGCATTCTTAAAAGTTAATGTGCACACACATGAAAAAAGAAATATAAATAAAGATTTTATAAATAAAACAATATATCGCAAAATGTCACCTCTTCAGATACGTTAATCAAGACGCATCTGGTTTCAGTTATTATAAAATATACCTTCAAGAAAACGGTGTGCTCAAAGGGTCCCCAAGTGTAAAAAATTGAACACCGTAGTTATAAACTTAGCATGATCTTTTTTTATCTGTAACAATTTAGAGCCAAAAAGAAGAATCCGAATCTTAATATTTGAAAAATGGAAGTTATGGCTCTTCATTAATAAATTTAGTCATTGAAACGCTTTACCATAAATATTTCAAAATAACAAAAAATGGAATTACCCCACTTTTACAACAAGCGACTCAATAAACTCTTAAACAATTTAAGTTTTAAATCCATGTATACAAGTTCAAAAAGAATATATAAAAAATAAATTTTAAACAAGTGCAATCTGATCATAAAAGCACATTTTTAAAATTGGGTAAATAAATTTATGATATTAAATTCAAATACATTCTTAAAATATAATTTGATTAACGCAATGGGGGGGGGGGGGCTTCCAGGTCTCTTGTCTCGCCATTTTTAATCCGGCATCGATTAATTTAGAAATTTGATGAAGTTTCTCAATTAATTAATGTTGTTTTATCATTTCGGTAAATTTTGACACTCGATTCAATGCAATGGAACAAATTTTCACCAACAGGAATTTTTACTCCCTTTTCAAATCGTAAACGGTAGAAAGTTATTCTTTTCCTACAGTAGAGTAAAATGTTACAACTTGTAACCATTTAAGACGATAAAAACAATTACACTTATAAAATTAGAAACGTTGAAAAGGAATAAATATTTATGAATACCGAATTATAATAAAGTAAATCGTACTTAATTTTCCTACTTACATGCAACGAAAAGGATGTACTCGAAACTCGCCTTAAAATTATCTTTACATTTTAAATCTTCGTTAAGCTATTTTAAGATTTAAAAAAAAAGTTCTACCTTTAAAGCACAACCATTACACAATCATTATTGTCAATAATTATTTAGTAATATGCTAATGAAGAAGAACGGGGTCGCATTGAAGAGGGTTTCAATTGCAGATAGTCGTAAAAATAAGGAAATAATTTGGATTAACCGAAAGCGAATTCAGAGCGTTTAAACTACATGTTGTAACTTATTCTCATGCTTCCATTTGGATATTAGCATATTACATTGAAATTATTTTTCAAAACAATAGAGAACGGCAGAGTTTATGAAGAATCAACATCTTGCTTTTGACTAAGATTTACGCTCAACAAATTTCTCGTGTTTACCATTTATTTTTATTTCTCTTTCTTTTATCGGTGCACTTCTGTAAATCTCCCACACAATATCAGTACTGAATTTCTTATGAGGCATAAGAGGCAGCTGCTTAAAGTGACACGTTTTTTAAAATGGCAAGTTTTACTCTTTTTGCAATGACAAATTGCAAAATGTTTTCTTTATGGACCTCAAACATCGTGTAGTCCCTCTTTGAAATTGGCAGGCTGCCAACGTCTCGCGTACCGGGGCTCAATCATCCCGAACCTGCTCACAGGCCCCTGCAGAAGGTCCAGGCAGCCCATGGTGGTGAAACAACACACACACACGACCTAGTACACACACTCATCTATCGCAATTCGTCATTGCGAAAAATATAATATGAATTCAAGATGTCAAAATTCAAAATTTTTTTTTAGCTTTTTATTTTTACTATACATATTTTACGATTCGTGAAAACAAAATTTCAATGAATTTTTTTTTTCTATACATTGTAAAACATTGATTAATCGGAGTGATCGGTACCAAACCACATTTGGTAAATCAAAATGTCAGGATAAAAGAGGAATATTTAAAATGGCTGTCAATAGACTGTAATAATTTTAACTCTATATAAACGCATACATATTAGGAAAATAATTACTAAATGTGACGCGTTTAACTATATTACTATAATAATGAATAATAATTATGTTCAACAAGTATCACAGGAGCCAGAAAATGCAGTGTGAATTTAAAAAGACATGATAAAGTATAAACATTAATCTATGTTTTGCTGTATGAGCTTAAACATAAGTGCGTAATGAAGAACTAATTACTTAATGCAGCCATACTTTACTTTCGCATACGAAAACTTATGAATTTAACGGCATTTAAATCGGCTAAAAATATTTTAGATAATGCAGACTCTTCTGTATAATAAGAGGGTGGCCATCCTTACGGTAGGTGTGCCACTTTATGAGAAAAAAAAGTTCCGCGTGTTACTTTCAAATTTTTCAGCATACTAAAATCTGTAAAATAATTAGAAAATTGTTTTTGATTGGCTGATTATGTGATTTTTACTGAAGTGCCACATTATTTTCTATTGAATTTGAGTAATGGTGAAGTTTTGTACAGGAAATGTTCGTTTCGTTGAGCTTCTCTACTACTCAGATTCAGTGGCGTACTCAGGGAGTGGGCTGATAGGGCTGCAGCCCCCTCCGAAATTTTCCAAACAAATTCTAAAAATTTTAGCTGAAATCATTCATTTATTTTATTTATATATTTATTTATTTTTCCTTTCTTACTGACACCAAGACATGAGATTTTCTTTGAAAATGAAATCTAGTATGAATCAAAATTAAAAGAAAGAGGGAAAAAATTTAATTCCTTCTTCTTTTTTTTCTAATCTCTCCATTTTACTCTATGTGACGTGAATAGTTATCTTATAATTCAATTCTGTTGCATTTGTCCCAAATATGTTTCAGAAGCACTGATTAATGCTTGTTCATTCATCTAATTCTATTAAATAAATTTCAACAAATGTGTGATTAAAACCCAATATTAATCTTAACAATATAGTAAAATAAATGGCAGAATTTGTGATATTAAAGCTAAAATTTGCAAAAACATTTCTCATACTTGTCTAAGGAACACCTTCTTCAATGAAGAAATATTTTCAATTTTATCATTTTCCTATTTTCACCAAAACCCTTTACTTCTCAACAATAATTATGACGATAAAAATTTTTTTTTAATGATGTACTTTTGTCATCTGAAATTGGCATTAATATCGAAAATTCGAAACACTTACTTTTCATAGCTACATTTTATGAGGTGCCCCGCATCCTCCTCTCAAAAAGTCTCGGCTCAGCCCCCGCTGAAATGATATGTCTGCGTACGCCCCTGGTCAGATTCAATGGAAAAAATGATACTTGAGTAAAAATTACGTAATCAGCCTATTAAACCTAAATTTTTTATGTAGGTAATTCAGTATATGTTGAAAAATTGATAGTGGCAAGCGGGGGAAACTTCTTTTAAACATATTTTTGCGTATGCACTACGTAAATTTCTTTTCTTTCATAAGCTATATCTTCTTCTCTAGTTAATATTTTATTTTCAAATTTTGGAAGATTTCAATTGTAGATACAAATGATTCTTGAAAATGTTGCACGTTTTAGCTGAAAACTTTCGAAATTATTAGCAAAAAATTTGTGAAAAATAATGGATTTTTTAAAAGAAATATTAATCTACTTATATTAAAAACTGAGTATCTTTCTTTCTAACTATCTTTCTATGTCACGCTTCTTTCTCCTGAACGCCAATGAACTGAAAGTCGAACCAGGTACCGATAGATAGGTAATTTTTCAAGCTTCATTAGTTTCAATTTATATAATTATACGATTTTAATTAGCGAAGATATCAATTCATAAGTAGTCAAGTTTAAAGCGATTAAGCCTAATAAATGATTAAACGTCCAAGACATTTATTTCTTACCGTTGCCATTTGAATAAAAACGTTAATTAAATTATTGAACTGTTTAAAATTCCAAGATATTTATTTCCTACCGTTGCCATTTTGAAGTAAAACGTTAATTAAATTATTGAACTATTTAAAATTCCAAGATATTTATTTCTTTCCGTTTGCGATTTTAAATTAAAACGTTAATTCAATTGAACTTTTTAAAATGAAAGAGTTATTTTTTTCCATTGTCATTTTGAATACGTGTTATAACACAGTTCTAACAATTGTTTTTATTCTAATTATTAATGACATTTTTTCTCTGGTACCATTTTGAAAATGTGTTTTTAAATAAAATTGCAATTGCTGTTTTTAGAAGGGACTTTTTTTGGCTGCAATCCAAATATTAAAAGAACTTTTTCGTTTAGAATTTTGCAATTAATTTTACAGGAAGAAAGCGGTTTGATATAATTGTTTTTGGAAAGGAATTTTATTTGTTATTTAGGGAGAGTGCTAAGTATGCGCTACTTGACATCGTCTTTATTTTTGAGGAAGCATGTGCAAATAATTCGATTGATTCTTTGATGCAGGAAAGCTTTTTAGCGAGCCGCTTTAGCGGGGAGTAGTTTATTAAACTTTTCCTTGGTACTGTAAAGGCGAGCCGCCTTGGCGGCGAGTAGTTTATTGAAACTTTCCTCGCTACTGTAAAGGCGAGCCGCCTTGACGGCGAGTAAACTGTTTAAACTTTCCTCATTTCTTTAAAGGCGAGCCGCCTTGGTGGCGAGTAGTTTTCTCAAACTGCCTTCACTACATTACAGCCCGTGCAACGCCGGGCCACGCAGCTAGTATCTTTATGAATATATGTGATGTTTTTCTGAAATCACACACATAAGCTAAGCATAGCTAAATAAATGCTTTAAAGTATTTAATGTTTAAACCTATATTCTACGATACAGGGAAACTCAGGGGCTGATAACTGGAACACTCTTCCTCTGTAGATGACTCTTAACTTCACAAGCAAGGTTTTTTTTTCTTTTTGCAAAATAATATGAGCATAATATGACAGTGCAATGTTGTGTATGGGACAAAATAGCGGGTTTTAATTTAATTTAATTATATTTATTTATGTATTTCTTTAATAGTCAATGTTTAAAAAATCTTTGCGAGTACTTTTTAAGTTATTCCATATTTCTTCTATTTTGTAAAGTGCTCAGAAAACTTTGTCCAACCCTTTTTATTCTCTAATTCAAATGCAGAATTAGAACTTGGAAAAAAAAAATACAACGTAACAAACGCTGAAAGAAGTAAAGGCAACCCCTTGATAAACTTCTCTACGATTTTCCGAGAAACTGTCATGACCCCACACTCTAATCCTAGTTCAAGTCCTAGTACGACCCCCTCCTTTACTTTTTATTTAGTTTACGGTATTTCGTATCTCATTCAGAACGACTAAAACCGCGATTGTTGTTGGTATCTTTAGAGTGAGCAGATGGTAAATCCCACCCTCAAAGAGTCCCCTCCGCGCGATATTTGGGTTTTTATACATTTATTGTTCTCAAAGCTTCAGTGGGGTTCTCCCGGAATCATTTTTTGCATTGCAAGGTGCAAAATTTGGAGTCCAATTTATTTTGAATATTTTTAGAGTACAATTTGAATAGATTTTCGAACATATTTAAACCTAGTTTAAGGGTTTGAAATGTAGCAATAAATTTTGAACAAAACTCGTACAAATTGTGTGGCTTTCAGTTGTTGATTGGAAGTGCTCGGGGTCAATAGGTTTAGTTAGAATGAGTTAGAGTTAGAATGAAAATGGTATAGTCTGAGTTGAAAGTTTTCCATGCTAGCTGACGCTCCTGCGTACTCGTGCAATACGGGTAAAAGAGCAGGGATAGGTTAATCTAAGTTAGGTCATGTAGAGGCTCGTGTACTATAATGCAGTGAAAAACAAATGACATTTTAATGTTTTGAATACAATACGGGCAAAGTTTCAATCCAAAGTAGGCCTTCAAAGAAGAGTTTTTGCAAATCATGCAGTATTACATCAACTACTACAGACCATATCTTGCCACGAGTGATGTAGCGAAGGGAGGGGGGATTATCTCTCAGGGGCCTTGGTTTTATCATTATTGCAAATCCTAGCAGAGAAGTTTATATACATGAAATAATCTTTACTCAGCACTCAAATGGAAGACTTTAAATATGATGCCTAATAATTTCGAAAGAGCTTTTATTGCCTGTTACATATTTCCTTCCGACATATTTTACTCATTTTCATTTTTTTTTCTTTTTTAGTTGTTGTTTCCGTATATATTAAAATTTTTCAAGTAAATTGTATGTTGTTCTTTTTTAAAATAACCACTGGTTTACATTCGTTTCCCAACGACTGCTTTGTCGCTTGTTGGTTTTTCCTTTCCTCCCAATCCGATTAAACCCTCTTCAGGGTAAGTACGGTGGTGACTGGTGGGTTTGAAAAGCTAAGTAAAATAAGTACGTGAAAGAAATATTTTGACAAAAAAAAGAAAAAACTCTCAGAAATATAATTCTGTCTGCGCTTTAGCTTGCCAAAAAAAAAAAAAAAAACTTTCGGTTGCTGTCAGAAGCCGGGCAATGAATGGACGCTCCTCAATATTTGTAAAGGCGTCCGAAACTCCAGCTAAGAAAGGTGCATTGGAGCACGATATCTAGTAGAATCATACCGAGAGGTTCTGTTGACTGGCAGTGAAAGAAATAGGTTAAAATTATGTTTGTAAACTCAACGAATTTCAATGAAAAGTATTTAACTATCTTGAAGCTCCATCCCATTTTACTATTATTTTTAATTGTTATTTTTCAGAATTTATGAGCCTTAAATAAATAAATCAATTAAATAAAATAATCGTTACGTACTGTCACGTAAAAAATAAATCTAAAAGCTCAACGTACCTAAGTGACAATTAACTTGAAATCCACAATAGTTGCAATCAAATCTTGGTTTCTAAGTGTCTCGTAATGGATCAGTCAGTAAGCTCGGTTCCTATTAGAACGCCCCGAAAGGCAGGCACATTGTAAGAAAATTCCGAAACATCACACATCATTTTACATCAATGTTCTGGTAGTTCACATGTTTCCATCTGTTTCCTGCATTTTTTTTTTTTTTTTTTTTTTTTGAGAAAACGTTTACTGAATCGCTACAAGTTGCATGAATGCAGACTTCTCATGACCATAAAAGATATTTTAATTACCATTGTGAAGATATACTTAGCCCCTTTATTTAATGTTTCGCCTTCCATCTCACTTGTGACTCGTACAAAACTGATTGCGTAAATACAAATGTGGGAAATTGTAGCTTTTTAAGAATTGCATGCAAATAACCTATTCGTTACTTGCTTGACATTCTACATTAGTTGGACTATATTTGTAATAATGCTTTGAAAAATCTTTTAGTACATTTTATAGAAAAGACCACATCAAAAGAAATTTTCAGTACATTTCGGCAAATGGAATACTTTTTCTGAATCTAAGTGTTGCAAACGTATTCCCAATGTGTTCTGAGAATTTGCAGTGTATACAGCGTACAGAGGTAATAGGTGAATTTAAAAGGAGCGATACTTTTTTCTATTTGAACTATGAAACTACAAAGAAATACTTCAATGCTCAGAAATAACATAATCATTTGTTCAATTTTTAAAAAATAATGTTAGCAATTTTTGAAATGTTTACTTAAACGGAGAATACAAAATTCTTAAAGAAGTAAGCATCAGAGAATCCAAGATGAAAATATTTCCTTAAACACAAGTAAAAAAAAAACAAGAATCAATTTCGTACAAAATCGTATCATTTCAAAAAAATAAAAAATAGCGCATTTATTCATCCATGTAGAATGACTCTTAATTTATATTTATTAAAGAATACCGAAGCGTTAAAGGTACATTGAAATTCAGAGATTGAAAAAATAATCATCAAACAAGAAAGCGAGAAATCAACAAAATTCATAAAAGAACGCAATAGATTTAAGATTGAATGAGAAGAATAATATCTGAAAACCATTTTTTATTAGAATGACAAGACAGTAATAGAAGGACGGGGAAAATCTACAACGCCTAATAATAAATTGACAACACTTGTGTCACCAAGAAAATTGAGCAGCATCACCAGTTTTTGAATATTGCCGTTTCTTTCAAGGAAAAAAGAAACGAAAAAAGTAATTCCATTAGAATTATCTGATGTTTATTAATATGCACTTTTGGTGTTGCCTGGAGCATTGCATTAGCGGAATCCTTCCCTCCGTAATAAATATTTATAAATCTCTTCTCTGCATAAGAAACTGAGCTGTGAGGGGAAAAAATTTAAAATAATCAATGGTACAGCAGACGCAAAAGGAAGAAAATTTAAAAATAAGTTCAGAGCTACATCTCTTTCCTCTCAGCAGAAAGGCGGGAAAAGTGGCTTGTGTCTCTTTTTTGATGTTTTCCTCATCGAAAATCGTTCACAATTGGAATCGAGTCTCCTCGCTCAATAATTTTTGTTTGGAAATTAAGACGCCTTTTATCACTTTGTTTAAATAGCAGAAATGTACACTGCAAAAAATGAACTGTTGTTTTTACAGTATGATACTGGAAGTCGAGGTTCCAATTAAAAACTGTAAAGTGCACAGTACTTAACTGTAAAATTAGCAATTCTCCAGTTTCTTACTGTAAAGTTAGCAATTTTACAGTTTATTGCCGCAAAATTTAACTGTATTATACTGTAAAAACAACAGTACAATACTGGCAGCAGAGGTTCCTGTTTAAAACTAAAATGAACGGTAATAAACTGTAAAATTAGCAATTTTACCGTTTAGTAGTGTAAAAAGAAATTTTAGTTTATTACTGTAAAATTAGCAATTTTTACAATTTTTTGCTGTAAAATTATCTGTATTATACTGTAAAAACAACATTCATTTTTTACAGTGTAAGATTAGAAGGGTTTATGATACTTTTCACATTTGTTTCGAAACAGGAAGAGGAAAACTCAAAGCAAATGAATACCAATCTTGTATATTATTTCTATAGTCTGTTTTTCGGTTACCACGCAAGAACTTCCCTTTTTGTTGACACACATATGGTATGAGAAGGGTCACCATCTTGTTGGAAGCAGCTGTATGCCTTTGAACATTTGAGATCAGTTTAGTTTTATGACACTGAGCACTAATTTTTTACAACTCTTTTCAATGAAAGTTACCGAGAATCAGTATTTTCTTTATTTATTTTTCATTTTTTATTTTATTTTTTGAAATAGGACTCAAAACCATCACGGGACAAGTATTTTGATAAAATGAAACACAATTCTGGCTCTCAGGCATGTTATCAATAGATACCGAACAGTATTACATTATATTGGAGACTTAGCTGTATGCTGAAAAATGAAAAGTTTTTCTGCTTAAAAGTAAAACTTATTCTCAGCGTCCTAAAAAGAAGCTTTCTCCCACCCTCAGCTTCTTTTTCACCGTAATAGTGTCTAAAACTCTGAGAATTTGGTCTTTTCTATTAAATTTGCCCCCTGGTCCTTTCTTGGAATGTTTAATATTGATTCCTTCGATGTTTTGAACTCTAAAGTATGTTTTATGGCAAATTTTTTGTCTGTTTCGCTCGATCATTTCCTGGACCCTTTTTTGTCCGAGCAGATTTCTAAAATCGAATTTCTTTATTCATCCCAACTGAAGAAAAAATCAGTTCAACGCAAGGGTAAGTCGGGGTACCAAGCCCCTCTTCGGAAGAAGCATTCTTTTAAAATGCTATATTAATAAAATAAAAAGATAACACCTCTTACATTTTTCAACGTCCGTCTTTGTGCTGTGTAAAATATATCATTACACTGTAAAAAATCGATGGTGTTTTTATAGTACAATACAGTTAATTTTATAGTAACATACTGCAAAAATTGTTAATTTTGCAGTATTAAACTAAAATTTCTCATTTTACATCAATAGACTGTAAAATGGCTGCTTTACGGCAATAGACTAACATTGCTAATTTTGCAGTTTATTACTGTTCATTTACATTTTTAAACTGGAACCCCTACTGCCAGTATTACACTGTTGTTTTTACAGCATAATACAGCTAATTTTGTGGTAATACACTGTAAAATTGCTAGTTTCACAGTTCATTACGGTGCAGTGGCGTATCCAGGAATTGATTTTGGGGGGTGCACATCGAACATCTACACTGTGATGAGAAAGGAAGAAAAAATCAAGAAATATGGTGAAACTCTAAAAACGCAGTATTTCGATTTAATTTTTTCTATTGAACGTTGCTCAAAGATTTTTTTTTTTTCACAAAAATGAATATCGTGCAAGAACAATAAACATATTAGGAGAAAAAAAAATCTCGAGCCAAAAGCACTCGAGTCTTCATCGGAAAAGTGATAGATCATTTGTAATTTAAAAAAAAATAGTTGCATGATAAAAAATATTTTTGAAGGTCCAAGAGTACCAAAATGAAATCTTTTGTACACTTTGGTTTTCATTAAGTTTTATTTTATGATTATTTTTGTTTCATGAAAGATAAGATTTTTCTTAGCTCCTATGCACGCATTTTCTCATGCATATTCTACAAAATGTCCATTTAAACGTCCTTCAGATGTTGGGGAACGTGGGGGTGAGATTCAAATAACGGGGCAAATTGGAATGTTAAAACATTTTAGCTCTTCTGCGCCATCCACCTAGCAACATACTAACTGTGTTCTTAAACCTATAGTCGATTGGACGACTGCGATTCAAATATAAATAGACTTGAAAATGAAAGGGAATATATACAACTCATTTTCAAAAATTTCATGCACATATTGTAATATTTTGCACTTTCTGGAAAATTGTTTTTGTTTTTCAGCTATTACTCACTCCTTTTCTTTTAAATCCCAGATGTGCTCGTTGATTAATTCATTCATTCGCATTCCTTCATTAATATTTCAATGTAAGTGTTAATATGAAAAACGGTGCGATAAGTTTTCAAACAAAAATCCAATTTGTCACATTTCGAAAAAAGAATAAGCTGGTGTTTTGTTGATTTTTTCTTTACGATGTAAAATAATAAATGACAGTTTGTTCAAAATAATATTTAAAGAGGAGGAGCAATGCGCAAACACATTTAAATCATTGAAATAATCTGCAATTAATAGGAAGCTTAAACGTCTAGCAATGTTTGTGAGAGGCGCGGGTACATCGCTCATTTTCCTCTTACATTTCCACAATTACAGAATGACCGTCAGTTTTGCTTCTTCTTGTCGAAAACACATAATAATAATGTGACAATATTTCAGTGTCCATAAAGTATTTTTCATTGAAAAAACCTGAAGCACATTTGGATGAAGGTTGCCTGTTTTTTTAAAATTCGGTGCCACCATTTCTTATAGTCTTACAAAATCTTGGGGTGTGCATTGGTCCCTTGGCACCCCCCCCCCTGGATACGCCACTGTTACGGTGCATTTTACAGTTTTAAACTAGAACCTCTGCTGCCAGTATTATAAAGAAAAAACAACACTTTATTTTTTGCAGTGTACCAACAAATTCGAAATGAATTATTTATTGTGAAAAACGAACCCCCTGACAATCAGACCATTTCGCCTCACTCCATCAGGTCATTTGCAATGCGTAAATGCGGATTGTTCCTTCCTTAAGTGGCTAGGGTGTGCTGAAGACAGGTTCACAGGGACTGAAGATGATGCCACTTGTTGATGTAAGGCAAAAGTTTGAGCGATTATTTCAAGTAGGGTGGAAATAGCGTGAGTTATTATACCCATTGATGTTTCTTTCGGACTGTAAGGGTGAATATCAGGAAAAGTGCCAATTTGACCATGGAAAATTTCAATTTTTAAAGATACTCAGAATATTAAATTAATTGGGTATTTCAAATACACATTAGTAACAATATTTTTTAAAAATTCGGGGCATGGTCAAAGTGAACATTTACCCCCTTTTAGGGGTTTTGTCTCTGAGCGTTACCGGCATGATGAGAATGCTACCGAACTGACAAATATTAGATTTTACACATAGTGTACAAAAGTTAACACTTTCACTACCTTTTATGTTCAAAAATAAAATAATTATTACTTAGAATATAATAATATTTTCAGAGCCTGAAAGCTTTTTAGTTTTATAAATAAAATTAGAGACTAATTAAAAGTTAGTTTAAGTCTAAATAAGTGCGACAAAGTTTTTTTCAAACAGATAAAGAGGTTAATAGTTAAAAATGAGAATAAAATAAAATTCTTAACACAATCTTAAAAAACGAAATTAGATCAAGACAGTCAGAGTTTGGCGGGGGAGGGAGATTTTCACTAAACTGTTCGTAAGTTTTCCATTTTAAAACAAAATTATATTTTTGGGTGCAGTAGTTAGGAACGAAGGTCGGAATATTGATGTAAAAGAAAAGAGGGTGAAAAAAGGCAATAATTTTGTTTGAAAACTCAAATTTTGCAGAAAAATTAATGTTTTTGAAGCATTTAAAAAACAATGAATAAACTGCTAAAATGGGAAAATTTGGCAGGAAACACGATGCACTTGAATCTACCTTTGTACTTTAAAACTCAACAAACTCATAACTCGAAGAAAAAACATCGGTAACGCACGCTTCAGTTTCGTAACAAATACCTTCTACTTTGGCGCTGCCGACATGACCGCTGCCGACATGACAAATTTCCCGCAATATGATACCTGAACATCCCTAATTAAAGATTCGAAAATAAAAACACCTTATTATGTCCATGATAATAGGTTTCTTTTCCATTATGCAAAAATAAATTGAAAAATTACTTTATTTTGTGTCTTAAATTCCGCTGCCGACATGACACTTCATTTGGTAGAAACAGAAAAGGCAAGATTGAAAAAATCTTACCTGTAATTCAATGCAGCCGAAGTGAAAATTTTCTATCGGAACTGAAACATCACATATTAGAGCTTCACCCAGCGTAATTTTTTGGCGACAAAAAATGTTTTGTCTAGATTTTATCAATCCGGAAGTTGGCTCACTCGTCATGTTATGAAAACTTGTGACAAGCAGAAATTGCTTTTTTTTATCGATCTAAATTCACTTTATCTAAAACACAAGAGTTAATCGTCATAGATGAACATAAAACACGTTATTTCCTTTTGTATTTGTTTCTGCTGCGATGTTTTATAATCCACAGGATTTTTTTGAACTTTGCGATTCGAATGTGTGACGCGCTGCCGACATGACATTGAGGCAATAAAAAGAGTTCTATTGTCATAAATTAAAGTAAAACCTGAAAATTTTGTCATGGATTGTATGTGCGACGCAGTTTACTGTATGGGAAAAGAAAAATTTTTGGTTTTTATTTGGAAGTACTTGAGAAATTCATTTGTGACTTAAATTAGCACTTTTCCTGATATTCACCCGTAAACATTTAAAAGGCACAGAAACAACGACATCTTCGTGTTCTACACTCGGTTACTTTAAAATAGGCGTATCAATTTTCGAAGTTTTGTATCGTCTTCATGGAAACCGCAGGAAAGACAACAGTTTCACTCTTTTTTTTACACTGCTGTTGAGGCCATGGCCTGATTACCCAAAACGCTCGGGAAGCTTGATCTTCCCCTAAGAATTTTCAGAGGGCCCAAAAATGACTGAATAACTGCTTAAAAATTCCAGTTCCTGCTTTTAAATTCAGCCTTTAAAAGAGCTAGTTTGAATAAAATAAATTTTAATGGTCTTACAATGTATTTTTATTGTAATTTTGGGAAGTGATCGATCTGATTCAACAACAAACCACCCTCAGTTGCTGATGTACAAATTTCTATGCGTTTGGAAAGGAAAGGGAGGGGGGAGTAAGAGGAGAGAAAAGCAACTTTATGAGCTGAACTTTGCAGGGCCATTTTTAGAAAAGTTTTCCAAGGCAAACGTAGAGGGCCCTGAAATCAGGTTGAGCTTCCCCTAACTTCAGGGGTTAATCGGGCAATGGTTGAGGCATTTCATTTATTTTATGTTTATCGAATTAGGCTTACGCTTTTATTTATGTCCTCGTATCTTGGTTATTTCTAAACGTTTTCTAACAAATCTAGTGCTAAATAGTTTGTTTTAGCAAGACCTGCCATTATGAGTACCCGTTTTATAAATACTTCAAAAAGTATTCTATTAACGTTGATTGAATAAGGGCCCTGCTCCACATTGACGTAAAGCAGAAAAATTAAGCAGAAACGTAAAACGGATTAAATGGTATTCCTATGGAAAGTACCCAGATTTTCGGTTTCTGCCTTCGGTTTCGGTCGCATTTTCTGCTGATGTGGAGCAGGGCCCTAATAGTTTACGCACAAAGCAATTTTAACCGTTTGCATTTAACCATAGTTTTAAAAGCTAAGTGGGAAAAAATTCCACAGCTTCGTAACTATGACAACCATAAGGAAAAAGTGCGGAGAGGGGGGAATTAATTTCCCTTCCGGCCACCTCCTCTCATTAAACAGGTTATAATAAACTTTAAATAATTTCACAGTGATATCCGAAAATTGGAGATCCTAATAATATTTCTTTTAGGAAACCTTTTAGCCGCATAAGCACCTAGGATATGACACGAGGTTATGCGTTAAAGGTGTGGTAAGTGTAAATATGGGCTCCCCTTTTTAGTACCTAACGTACTTATTTTCAGCCTTATAAATGTCTTGAAAACAGAGAGCTTTGACATTACAGATCCTTTGACATTTGAGATTACAGCAGCAATGTCACATTTTATCACTGGATAAGGATGTAATGAATATAAGATGATAAGTTAACCAGACACTTGGCCCAATCGTTCTGAAAAGATGCCTTAAAGTTTTGCCAGAATAAGACACTAATGGGGGGCAGGAATGGGAAGAAAAATAGGGAAAATTCGACCCACTAATGGATCTAATTCCTTATCTCACTCACATGACTAGTGTGATCATCCCTTTGTGCAAACCATACTTACTCCGCTTTACACTTAACTGAAAAGACTGCATCCTTTATGAAAAAAAAAAAGTTTTTCAGGAGATACTTGGGGAGAAAACTGTGTTAAATGTGTTATGGGCCAAATATAGGTACATTTAGACTATATGGGGCTTGAGGAAAAAAAAAAAAACTTGTATTTGAAATTACTGCGAATATTTTCTCCTGCAATAAATTAACAGTTTGTACATTGTTTTATCCTGCTTTAAATTATTCAATTCAATTATTTTATTTTTTGTGAGATTTTGAAAAGGGCTCTCACTATTCTCAATCACAACCTTTTTTTTTTTTTTTGACGCTTTCGTAAAATCTTCATTTTTAAGTCACAGTCTAAAATGCTACAGAGCACCCATCAAGAAGGAGACCCCCAAAAATAGCGAAAATAACCCACTAAAACAGCTCTTGCTAAGATTTCAATGCACAGTCTGGGCCATTTCTTTTTCCCTCCTTTTTAAACAAGCAATGACAGGTGAAGTTATTCCAGAGCTATAGGGAAAGGCAAACATCGAAACTTATACCACTGTCATTCATAACGACGTCAGAAAGCAAAAAAGATTTGCCTTCCCCTAGAAGGAGCGACTTTGCAAAAAGATGCAAATATGCAGTAGAAAGAAACGGTGTTGATGAAAAATCTCTCAGTAAATAGAAATGATGAGAAATATTAGAAGGGCATTTTATTTCCGAAGAAGAGAGAAAAAATATAATAAGAATATATTCTGAGAAAATCTTTGTCTTAAAAAAGCTCTTTATGCAAATCATATATCTCGAAGAAAAGGAGATTTAGAAATTGAAAATTGTAATAGCTTACCATAAAAAGTTTTGTTTAATGTATTAAAGGGGCCATTCTATATAAATGTCTTTTTGAATTGAAAAAATGCAAAGCTCTTAAAATATTTAACTAATTAAACTATAGTATCAATTCGTACATGTGTTCGCTGTATAACCTATTATAATTTTTACTACTTAGTACCTACATATATTTAAAAAAAATTCTCTTCTTATCTTAATTTTTCGAAAATAGTTAAAAGTATAGCTCTGTTCATAAACTTTCTGCATGCGCAGACGTTATTGTAGAGGATGAAACGTGTCTCTTTCACAGCTTAGTGCTGTAAAATTAGCAATTTTACAGTTTATTACTGTAAAATTAGCAATTTCTAGTCTATTACTATAAAATTAGCTGTGTTATACTGTAAAAACAACATTCATTTTTCGCAGTGTAGGCACCCTTTTCTTTGTTAAGATTTTTTGAATAATTTTTGAATAGGACAGTTTCAAAGTTCTGCCTAGGTTGCATTTGGTTTCGTACTTGCTCTATATAACAACCGTGCGGTACCTAATGTGTCCTAAAGCTTCCGTGTGAAACTGATGATTAGTAAGCATAAACATCTCTATGAGCCTATTTAAGGCATTTTTGGCACCGAACTCACTGTTCACCACCTGACCATTTGTAAATAATGGTGCTCAATTACACATAAAGTATATTTTCATCTTCAATTTTTATCTACTTTTCTTGTGAAATTGAAGTTTGTGATGTAGTTTTTGTTGTGAGTCCACTATATTGAATCTATTCTCAAGCAAAATTATTTTATTCTTAGCAGTTATATAGGGTTTAGAAAAATAATTATAAGCCCTGGACTTTGGGAAACTGATGAAAGGTTTCTACAAACGGTACATTACTACAAACTCGTCAGTCGTCATTATCTGCATAGGCAAATTTTGAACAATAAATTGAATTCTTTTACTCAATTTACTATTTCAATGCATTCTTTACATATAATTAAGAAATACACGTCCTTTATTTTAATCTTTACAGCATTAATAAATTATTCTGTACCTCTCTCGTTAATTAAAGAAAATTGGTTCTGTTAAAATGTAATGATAAATAATGTCTTTTAAACAAGAATACATTGATAAAGCTAGCGAACGTGTGAACTTCTTCTGACTATTGTCAAAATTCGTAGCATGAATAAATAAAGCATTAAAATTTAAAAAAAGAAAAAAAACTCACACTGATTAGACTTTAAACTAATAATAATTGAGACTTTTTTGGAGAAAAAAATAGAAAAAATATTTTGTATAAAGATGAGATTGTGTTTTGAAATTTTTCAATGAATAAGTGGAAAAGCAACTTTTTTTCTTTTTTAAGGAATGGAGAATAACTGTTTCTAAACTTTGATTTTATTGCAAAATATTGAACCTCTTTTATTTATTTTTTTCCTTTTTAAAACAAGCTGATTATGTTTTAGAAAACTAACTATAAGTACTAGTTGCATAGACATACGATCTGAAATTTATAAATGACATATTAATTTATAAAATTATTTACTTTTTCTAGCTCTAATTTACACTGTTTAATAGTCTCGCACCAGCAGGGGACGATATGTTTTTTCTTTAGAATGATATCATTAACTTGTATAATTATGCGAAAACAATTACTAATTGTGAAACAACCAATCTGCGTCGTAAAAGTTTGCGCTTCCGTCCTGCACTAAAAAGTTTCCAAACGCTTCGATTTTCATTCAACAGAATTCTTTGCTCGTCTGTTACTTCGGCATCGGACGTCTGGGAGAAACGTTTTAGATAAACCTTTCCAGTCTGCGTGCGGTACGAAAGGCTTTGCGGCAGGTGTATCTCTGTAAGTCAGCAGGGGTAGAATGGAAGATTTCGCGGAGGGGGGGGGGGGTGGATATCCAGAATCCGAAACGATCATCCCGGAATGGGTCATCTCCCAACCATCGCCTCCTCTGACTCCTCTTCCAGCAAAGCCACACGATGATGATGATGACGGGAAAAGTGGCGATGAGTGGCAGGCGGGAGAGCCAATAGGAGGCCGCGTAGCTGTGGCGCGCCCCCCTCGCACGACCCCGCCCCAAGAATCGCGCAGCTGCGAGGGAAAAGGGGGAATCTCCCGGTAACATTAGTCCTCCGCGAACATGGAGATTTTTCTCATTTCAATGATGGATCTCTTCTTCCTCCGGTACCAATATCGTCCCTGGCTCACCCCCCCCCCCGCGCGAAAGTGTCCGCCCACCCCCTCTCCCAAGACTGCACGCTTTGCATACAGAAGCCCAACCTGCAGCTGTTACGATCCCGTCGCTCATTTTCTTCTCAAGCCCCTGGGGGCAGGGGCTGCTAAATCGACATTAGCCCTTCGAACGCCCTTCTTTCCCCATTTTTTTCCACCTCTCCACCGTCATAACCTTATTCATTTTTTTCCTTATTGTTATTTTATTCTTCTTTCATCCTGTGGTAAAGTCGGGCCACAGATGAGATATTGGAGCCCTCATTATATCTCCAACTAAGTCTTCATAGTGTGACAGCGGTGCCGAATGTATCGCGCTCTCTGCTATGAGTACAAATAGACGCATTTACTTTGATCCCCTGAGCTATTAATATAACGCTTTCCCCGTTTTTCTTCAATCGCGTAAGATTCCAGAAAAGTACAAAAAATAAGGATGGGGCTTCTTTTTATTAGCTTCGAGCGAGGGTACCATGAATTAATTGCAGCAGCTGCTGAACCAATCCATCTAATGATTTTCGTAGCTTGTGTGTGAATGTGAAGCTTTAATGCATCGCCATTCAATTTCTGTCAAATGACTTGCTTGCTCTCTAGAAGAACAATGCGTTTAAACACCCTTAATATTTTGCTTCTGAGAGCGATAGAAATAAACAAGTTGTGTGGAAGGGGTCATAACAGTGATTTTCAATCTGAGAACCGCAGAATCATCGTTTTTCTTGCCTAATGTATGAGGAGCATCTCTTGATGGATTGTCTTATAAATCTATAGGTTTTTCATAAAAAGTATAATCTTGCCTCTAAATCATTTTTGAAATAGCTTTATTTTATTTAGTTAATTCTTCTCAAATTATTCACTTATTTACTTATTTTTTAAGAAAGAGGAATGAAAGAAAAAACACGATATTGAATAATGAATACACAAATTAAAGATTTTGAAGTACGTATCACCAATATTTATTCTAGGATGATTATATAATTATATATGTGTCTTAAGATCTTTCTTCCCTCGAATGCTACAGATTTCACTTTGAACCGACACTTAGAATAAAAATAGATGGTAATTTTCATTTATAGATTTCATTAATGATAAGCCATTATATTTATCTTCGAAATGTGTAAGTGATTGAAAATTAATACAGAAATCAGTTTTATTCTATAACTTATAACAAGACAAAAAGTTCTAATACACGCTTAACTTATTAACTTATTCGAAAATAAAACTTAAAGAAATAAAGTTCATTCAAAAATATTCCTAATAACGTTTTAAGAAATATTTTTCAAACCAGACTCAGTAGATAAGAAGTTAAGAAGTATAAAGGATTGGTTTATTCCAATAAGTAAATAATTTTAAGTTTCTTAATTTTTAAAAACGAGTAAAATTTGCTTCAAATTTCAAATCTTTTGGAAAATGTTCTTTTTTTTTAACGGATTAGACCTTCCCTTTAAAAAAAAAAGCGAGCAAATACCAAAAAAAAAAAAAATCTCTTAGCTCAAAAGTCAACCTTCAAAATAAAAAAATTCTGTAGATTTTAAATTAATCAATAATATTTTTTTTCATTTGCTTTTCTAGTGTTCATACTATTTTTACAGAAATATAACTCAATTTTGGGATTTCACTAAGTCTCTTAATCCACTCACTCTGCTTTTCCGTAAAAAAATAATAATATAAAATAAATAAATGAATATGAAAAAAAGAAAATTGAAAGTATAAAATCAAACTTAATATCTTGCAAAATTGTCAAAAACAGAACTAACCACATTGTAATTATGAGTGTTTAAAGTTTGATTGTTACATAGCGGTGGAATAACCCGTGTGTAAAAGTTTATTGCTATAAGCTATTATTCATGGAAAGCACAAAACATCCCTGGATCTTCCGGAACCTGCACAATCTAAATGTGCCTCTTCCCCATTTTCCTCGAAGCCTATTTACCGCACATGTCTCATCGAGTATTATCAAAGAGATTTTACCAAAAAATATGCTAATTGCATCAGGCGAGTCGGGCCTGCTCCATGGCTGACGTTCAGGCAGATACCAACATTTCTGTTCACAAAGGAAAAGTCACAGTAGTCTGATGAGTCTGATGATGAATTGCATTGTTTCGTGGATATAATTTTTATTATCTTCCTTTTCATTTCTTTTTCTTTCATTTTATTTCTTCTTTTTTTGAAGGCCTTCGGTTTTCCTACTCCTGCATTCTGACCGCTTTCTAGGCCGAGAAAACACAACGATGTGTTTTTATTTCCTTTGATATATCAGAGGATGAATGCTGCAAGTAGGAAATTACGATGTAGTGTGTTTCATACTGTTTCGAAGGAAATTCAACAAATTAATGGTTTTTCACTATTTTGGGGGCAAGTGAAGATTTTTTTTTTCATTGGATTAAACTACCATTCTAAAATTTATTTAATTCGTAACACTTACGACTTCTTTCAAATAAAATATTTGGACATAAGGGAAGTATTCTATAATTTTCAAACCAACAGTGGCCTTGTTGAAGTATTCAGACGATGATATTACTTTCAAAATCACAAGGAGACGTCAACAGTAAATCCCTCTCATCAAAAATTTGGCAAGCATGCCTTTATTTATAAAATTTAAATTAATCGTTAAGTTCTTTTTTTTTATATAAATTTGAACAAAAACAGATCTTGTATTTAATTGAAACTGAAAATCGATCCAAATGTCTAAATCATACATAAAACATACTGCGTTGTTTTATGTATATCATTTTTGTGATCTAATCGTTTCAACTCAACGTAAAACTACTTTTGTTACAATGTAAGTGTTACGATCAAAAAACCAACTTTACAGATATCTTTAAGATCTCGTTTATTTTTATTCTCTTTCCCTACCTCTCTAACTTTCATCCCCTCCCCCAAACCTTATTTTATGGATCACTTACTGTATCAGTCACCAACATAGGAACAGCGGTCCATATCAGGTTCACGGAGTCAATCCGTTGTTATGTTCAACTTTACAAACCGAAAACTATGTTCAGGAACCGTGAAAACAGTTAATCTTCATTCAGTATAAAGAATGATTGCTGAAAATATAGAGTTTTACAGTCCGAAATTGGTTTCTAAAAATAGATGGAGGTTTCTGATTAACAAAATAATTAAATGAACCAAAATTCTCGGTTCGCATTTTTTTTTTTCTTTTCCTTTTTCGTGTTTCCTCATATCAGGCTTGGAGTAATCGTCGATTACGTAATCGTAATCCGTGTAATCGATTACATTTTTTCGTAATCATAATCTTAATCGTAATTTGGAAATTGAACACTCGTAATCGTGTAATCGTAATTTTAATCAAGTATTTCTTGTGTAATCGTAATTGTAATCTAAGTTTGAATAATCGTAATTTAGCCTTGTAATCGTGTAATCCCTACTTGCCGAAAGCAAAAGTTTCTAAGTTACGTTTCTACAATGGTGGGAACCAGGGTTGGGGGGAACTGTGAAGGGAATTGTTCGGCGAATCTTTCGGGGTTGTTCAAAACAAACTTCGGAAAGACTTGGGCCCTGGAGCTGTTCAGTGATCGTTACCGGCTGTTTGTAAATGACGGTAATAAAATCAAGCTCTAAGTGCTTCTCAACCTTTAGGCGCCTATCACAAAAACGTCTACCCTTGATTTTTAGGATGGGTCATCAATTTTCCCTTTCATAAGCTGTCAGTGACAGCAACAAACAAAATCGTCGTTTGCCGCCACCTTGGAAGAGAACAGTGGTGTCAAAATACAAACACATGTTTTCAGTTCGACTGGATTCTGTTAACGGTTATATGATTTTCGGTGCTTGTTTTCCCTCACTTTCATTAGCGGAACCCCCCCCCCCCCAAGCACCCAAGCACCCAAGTACTTATCAATATCTTCTGCTCCAGTTGAGCGTTTATTCAGCTTTGCAGGAAAATTTAATACGTCTCAGAGGATGAAAATGAAAGCTGAAACCTTTGAGGCATTAGTGTTGTTAAAATGCAATAAAAAATTATTTTAAATATTGTATTTATTTTTAAATATTTACTTTAATATCTTTTATTTACATTATCTGCATATATTACTGTACTATGCGTGTTTAAAAATTCCGGCATAAAGAAATTAACAAATTTTGTTTTCAATAACTGTGTTAAATTAAATCTCTAACATATGAATTTATTTCAAATAAATATTATAAAAATATGTATATATTTTAATTAATGAACAATAACAAATGATGCAATTACAATTATATAATATAATTTCCCAAATTTTAATTAGTACTTAATAATCAATATTAAATCAATATTTTGTAACAAAGCCATAACTTTTCTGTCATATTTCGTTGCCAAGGCTAATTATCTGAAAAAATCAAAATTCACTCGAAAACAATTTGTGTTTACAGGCTGCGCTATAAAATAAAATAAAGATAATATTCATGTGAAATGAATACCTACATATTGGAGAAGTAATAAATGGTTTAAGTAAAATAACTAAATCTTTTAATTCATTATACAATATTTTATGGTGAAATGTTAAAAAATTGAAAAGTGTCCAGAATTAAATCCACTAGTGCATGTACCTGTATCTAATCACCTACATACGACATACGAATAAAACAGTTGTGCAGTATTTAAGTGTACTTTAAAAGGTTCAAATTCATTTGGATGTGCTTTTATTATATTTATTGCTTCTTTACTGCAGCAACGTCAGAATTCAAAAAAATAAAATAAATAAATAACTAAATTAAATAAAATAATAATAAATCCTTAAGTTAAGATTATACATTAGTTGCAATCATCATTTCATTCATCACTATGTTAGATAATCAAAAATCACGATTTTTCAACTATAACGCTGTTGTCGTGAATGAACATTATGTAATGTTATATATACATATTCCTCACAAATCTGTAATCGCGTAATCGAAATCGTAATCGGCACATGATAATCGTAATCGATTACGTTTTTTACGTAATCTAATCGTTGTTGTAATCGTAATAGCGATTTCACAGAGGACTGTAATCGTAATCGTAATTGTAATCTCCGTTTTTTCATGTTCGTAATCGTAATCGTAATCGATTACATTTTCTCGTAATTGACTCCAAGCCTGCCTCATATCATAGTAGAGAAAAATTAAACTCTTAGATTTCCTATGCGTTCTGAGCAACGACATTTATCTTAATATGAGGTGCGGTCCTGGGATACAAAATGGTTAGGCGACACTGACTGATGTTAATGACAGCTGATTAGTGTGATCGTGGTAAATGCTTAGCTTGAGCTAATATTATTTTTCAGCTATATTTCTGAACTTTGCTATTTTGCAGACAAAATTTAAAAACAAATATTATTTTGATTTGAGATCTTTCTCAGGAGGTAAATTGAATTTAAAGTATTTAGTTTTATGTATAGATGTAACCTTAAGAAGAGAATAATTGAAACTAAATGATGTTACACGGGAAAAGAAAGTAATTTATAAAATGTTATCATCGAGGGCGTTAATAAAAAATATTTTAGCAGAAGAGTAACGGTTGAAATGAAATGCAACTTTTTTTTCCTTAAGAAAAAGAAGGTAAAGTGAAAATGAAGAAAAAAGGTAAAGTGTGTGACTCTACAGGGTAATTTTTAACTAACCCTGTGCAATCAGACTAACTTTTCTAAACTTTTTCCCACTCACAAATGACCATAAAACATTGCACATTGGTAAAATATGCTTTTAACGAGCCACCTAGTGATGATAGCGCAATTTTGATTTTTTTTTAATGTAGATGACAGTGAAGTGACTCCGGTGGGGAGGGAACAGCAACTCCAGCATAAAAAATACTTCAAATAGGCTCATATAGACTGTTCTGGTAATCGAAAAAAAAAACATTTGTTTTAAATGCAAACTATTCTTTCGGGAAATAGATGCACTCATTTTCTAAAGTTATTGTTGTGGTATCTCATAACAGGAGCTATTCGCAAAAACAAGCCTTTTTCATTTTTTTAAATGAGGAAGAAAAAAGAAAAAGAAATACTAAAATTATTTAGCAACGGTTTAGCTGCTTTTAAACTGAAATGATCCAAATCCTAGAATCCTGAATTTCACTTTGTTCTCAATATTGCTATTGTTCTTTTAATAATTATGTTAATTATAAAGGACAAAAAAAAATACCTCATATTTTGTACTTTTACCCAAATGCATGGTATTAAAGTAAGAAAATTAAGAAAAGAAAAAAAAATCAATACACATTGTTCACAAACGGGGCGATAACCATTTACTTTTGAAAACCGTGCTTGTAACAAGATCAATCAGACAAGCAATTGCGCTAAATTAATAATTTCTAGTTTTTTTAAACTAATTTACTTATTCCTTAAGAATTCAAAAAATTAAAAACTCTATTAATTTTACTAATGCAAAGAAAATGAAGAACCCAGCGCATGCAAAATCACGAAAAAGCATTAGTGCTTTTCAGAGCGAATGCTTAAGTGTCTGCCAAGTCTTTAGTGGATAATTTTCCCTCTCTATTCCTCATTAGAGCCTGCAATAGCAAGAGCAAAAACACTGACGCTAAAAGAGACTATTAACTAAAGAGCGCGTGAAAGATAAGACCCGACGATAAAACGTTGTTATTAGGACGAATTCAACAAAAATGTTTCGTTCCGAGGAAAGTTGCTTGTTTATCATCTTTCAATATCTTTATGACGTCATAAAACCCCACTATATAAACATTATGAGACACTCCAGAACACTCTTTTGGCGATCTTTAATTATTAATTAATTTCATGTTCCGCTTATGGCGTCGCATAAATTGGCGTTTGCCTGCGTCGCTAACGATCCGTTGGCTGGTAATTAAAGCGACCCCGATACTCCGTCGTGCCAAAAAGTTCACAAAATCGATGGGGATCAGAAAGAGGGGAGAGGATGGGTTTCCATATTTGGCTGCTCATTTTGCGTAAAAAGGTAACTGACTGTGAACTGTTAACTACATCATTATGTTACAAAAAATAAGGCAGGAACTTTTCTATACACTTATCAAAAAGCGCTGTAAAGAAATAATTTTTTCACTTTAAAAGTAACCAATAATCATACAGGTATTCCAATGCTGTTACATTGTTTGAAAAATATTTAACGTTAATTATTTGATTTTTTTTTTGACAGTTACATATTTAAAAGCACAAATTTGTAAGTTTTTAACAATGTACCGCTTATGGGCTACAATTCCCAACTCAACATTTCGTTATTATTTTCCGTCTTTACAAAACAACAATAAATAGTTTTGCTTCACTTAGTTTTCTTGAAACACTACAATGTAAAAAATATATGTTGATTTTACAGTAGAATGAAGCTAATTTTATAGTAACAAACTATAAAACTTGCCAATTTTACAGTAATAAACTGTAAAATTTCTCGTTTTAAACTATTCTCGTTTTAAAATTTCTTGTTCTAAACTTACAGTCAACTGTAAAATAGGTGCTTTACTGTAATAAACTGTAAAATTGTTAATTTTACAGCTTATTGCTGTGCATTTTACAATTTTAAACTGGAGCCTCTGCTGCCAGTATTATACTGTTATTTTCACAGTATACTGCAGCTAATTTTGTGGTAATGAACTGTAAAATTGTAGTGATAAATTGTAAAATTGCTACTTTGCAGTAATAAATTATAAAATTGCTAATTTTATAATTTATTACTGTGCATTTGACAGTTTTAAACTGGAACCTCTGCTGTCAGAATTATACTGTAAAAACAATATTTTCTTTTTTGCAGTGTATTTATTTAAACACATCTAAAATATGTAACAGTGATAGTAAGTTCGATTTATGAGTGTAGAAGAAGCTATTTCTCTTAGAATGTAAAAAATTAGCCTAAAGAGTCTTCATAATTGGTTTTGAGTTGAAATTTTTTTGCAGCCAATGAGCACATTCAATATTTTAGAGTTTCGGTGATAATGTGAGGCTATTAAGCAAGGAAACAAGCTGTATGGTTACGCAAAATCAGAGCTATTGAAATTAATTCTACACTGCAAAAAAAAAACTGTTGTTTTTACAGTACAATACTGGCAGCAGAGGTACCAGTTCAAAACTGTAAAATGCACTGTAATAAACTGTAAAATTAGAAATGTTACTGTTTATTCCCGTAAAGCAGCAATTTTGCAGTTTATTACCAAAATTTTACAGTTTATTAACCCAAAATTAGCTATATTATATTGTAGAAAAAACAGTATAATACTGGCAGCAAAGGTTTAAAACTGTAAAATGTACAGTAATAAACTGTAAAACAAGCAATTTTACAGTTTGTTCCTGCAAAAACAGAAGTTTTACAGTGAATTTTACAGTTTATTACTGTAAAATTAGCTATTTTTACAGTTCGTTACTACAAAATTAGCTGTATTATATTGTAAAAACAGCATCTTTTTTTACAGTGTAGGGAACCAATTAGATTTTCAAACCAATTTATTTCTTTATGCATCTTATGCCATGGGGTTTGCCACGCACTCGTCTTCAATCAAGACAACACAACATTATTCGTGGATCTTGCATCCCAAAACAACTTATACCTATTATAATAGTTTTGGCGTGAACGTGGAAGAATTTCAATTAGTTGAACAATCAAAAAAACCACCATATAAAATGATGTGGTCAGTTTTTAACTCTAAGTCAAGATACTAAGTACAGAAAAAAATTATTTTGCCCATTATTACTATATATTGGTTATATATAACTTTAAAATCTTTCTAATGAATTTATTCACAATGAAGCTAAAATACTACGCGGAAAGAAATGTTTAAAAATAACTTTACGTTAATAGTTTTGTTTGAAGTGATATTAAAATACGTTGTTGCTTGTAGAAAAAAAAACAAGTTATTACCTTTCTGTAAACATAAAAATGTTTTTTATTGTAACTTCTAATACACTAGGTGGCCAAAAGTATCCCGACACTTTCAAAAATTCACATTCTTACATATAGCTCGAGAAATAAGTGATCAATTGTTCATTAACTTTAGTCATACAAAATATAGACTTCACCGAACATTTCCAAGTTGAAATTAAATTACCCTTGCATTTGGGGGACGACAAGAAGGGGGTTGAAAGAAAAACCGCTTTTTAACCATAACTCTTCGAAAATAGCTCGGAATAAGCTATCAATTTCAGTAATTAATTAGCATACTATGTATAATTACTGTACAAATTTTTATGAACGTACCACTCTTACTTCTGAAGATATGAAACATTTTTGAAGAAACGGCAATTTTATTTGAAGGGTTTTTGCTCATAACACGCAGAGTTTTTGATCAAACCTTATCACAACTTCAGGAAAGATGACAAAATACAAGAGAAAGAACATACTAAAGCGGTAAATAAAAATATTAAAAATTCGATGAGATATGAACGTTAAAAGGAAATAATTTTTCACGGCGCATGCGCGAACGACAGAAATTTATAACTACAAAAATATTGTAGCCTGATTTATACTGCATCTTATAAAAAAAGTTCCAGTTGAATATCATGAAACATGAAAAAGATATCAGCGATCTAGTGGGCTGTATTTCATTCATTCACAGACAATACATAAATAGTGAGGGGTTGTCCACAAATAGTGTGGTGACAATCGATCATTTTTTTTCAATGTTAAATTGTATACAGTTTGAAAATTTATATTCGGCATAGAAGTCACATTTCGTCTGTTCGGCCAAAAAGACCTTATACGTACGTTTCCAAAAGTATCCGGACACCCTCTGAAACGTTGGTTTTGAAAGACGACGCAATAACCTTTAATTTAAAAATAGCTCTTTGTGGACAGACCCTCACTATTTATGTATTGTCTGGGAATGAATGAAATACAGCTCACTAGATCGCTGATATCTTTTTCATTTTTCATGATATTCAACTGGAACTTTTTTTATAAGATGCAGTATAAATCAGGCTACAATATTTTTGTAGTTATAAATTTCTGTCGTTCGCGCATGCGCCGTGAAAAATTATTTCCTTTTAACATTCATATCTCATCGAATTTTTAATATTTTTATTTACGGTTTTAGTATGTTCTTTCTCTTGTATTTTGTCATCTTTCCTGAAGTTGTGATAAGGTTTGATCAAAAACTCTGCGTGTTATGAGCAAAAACCCTTCAAATAAAATTGCCGTTTTTTCAAAAATGTTTCATATCTTCAGAAGTAAGAGTGGTACGTTCATAAAAATTTGTACAGTAATTATACATAGTATGCTTATTAATTATTGAAATTGATAGCTTATTCCGAGCTATTTTCGAAGAGTTATGGTCAAAAAGCGGTTTTTCTTTCAACCCCCTTCTTGTCGTCCCCCAAATGCAAGGGTAATTTAATTTCAACTTGGAAATGTTCGGTGAAGCCTATATTTTGTATGACTAAAGTTAAAGAACAATTGATCACTTATTTCTCGAGCTATATGTAAAAATGTGAATTTTTGAAAGTGTCCGGATACTTTTGGCCACCTAGTGTATTAAGTAATACATAAACGGCTTATTTTTTTCTATTATTTGCAAGTGTATCATACAATACGATGATCAAAATGTACAAAACCAATGACAACTGCATAAATTTGCATTTACACGCTTATGAACTTATATGGCCTCCGCTTTTGTTAAGTGCTTGATTTAAATGTGACCTCCAAGTTGTAAAAAGGTTCCCTACCTCTGGTGTAGCTAATAAATTAGCTGCTATTTCAAAAATATATTCTTACTAGGAGGTAACCACTTACACTTACGACATTTTATAGAATTATAATATGATTTAAGATAGTGCCAGAGAAAACACTTTTGATACAAAATCAGCTGTAAGCTAAATGGAATTTCGTAATTTTTGTTACGTAATCGTTTTAACCCAGCGTAACCTTTTTTTGTTACAATATGTGTTCTACTGTCAAAAAAGCAACTTTACAGATATGTTTAAAATCTAACTTATTTTTATTCCCTTTCCCTCTTCTGTTTCTCTCGTCTTCTTTTCTTTCTTTATTTCTTTTTTCTTCTCTCTCTTCTTATTTTGTGGACCATTTAAAATTAATTGCATTTCTGTATCAAATCACTATAGAAAACTATGTGGACGGAGTTACAATTCATTTGCAAACATAAGTAATCGTATGCTCTCAAAATAAATTTATTAGAGTGCTATTATGTATCAAATATTTTTCTAGCAGAAATATATACTAAAAAATAAGAAAACTTCTTACTACGACTAAGTTTGGTATTAGTCCAGGCTAGAAGACCATATACCTAAAATTTTTATATATATGACATTTTTTGGTGGTTTTTATATGAATTGGACCTGCTGATTCCGAATCCGTCGAGTGCCAGATGCCAAACTTTGAGCATTTTTGTCAAAATGGCGAAATCTAATATGGCTGCTATAAAAGGTATGAAGCAATTTAATGGAAACGTACGTGCAATGAAACATATTTTACACTTAAAAATAATTGTACTCTTTAGTCAAAATACAATTCTATTGAAAATAAATATTTATGAAAAGTATACAAATAAAAATTTTTACCAAATTGTAAAATTCAAGATGTCAGCCTAAAAAGTTGTAAGGTTTGATTTTCAGGTATTAATCATTTTTTAAACCGTAATGAACATAAAAATAGAATGTGTAAACAAAGAAAAATGTTTAGAATGATATGCAGGAGTCATAAAAATGTGATTTAGCCTAACAATAACACTAAAAATATTTAGAAACATTCCAAATTTAAGTTTCGGGATTTTTCCGGTTTAAACCAATTTCCTTGAAGAAACAACAGTCTTTTACGAAAGAGCTTCCTATATTGATACAAATTGCATGAACGCCTACTTCTCGTTGCTGTGGAAGGTATTTTTAGCTACCAGTTGGAAGGTATATCCAATGTGTTTGTTAAGTGTTTCGCCTTCAGCTCGATTACGGATTGTCCGGATTGACTTCCCCAAAATAATAGTATGTGAAATCTTTCGATATTTTAGTTTTGCAATTCTTGCAAAACTAATAAGCAGTTCAGCAATTTGCTTGCAATTTCTGTCTTATCACTATCCATATTTGTTAAACTGCTTCAGGAGCCTTCCAGGTAAGCCAGAAAAGTGCCGAACAGAACAGTTTTTGGAAAGTTTCCAATTTCTTGCCGTAAAGCTACTGACTTTTATTTGGAAGGTTTCTAAATTCTTTAGGAAGGTTACTGACTTACTTTAGATAAGTAGTGAATCATAACCATATCAGCTTCTTTACGAGAAACAAAAGCTTGTTGAATTCCAACACTAATTTAATCGGAAAAGGATTGGTAACAGTAACAATTACACATTGGCCGTGGGATCCGAACTCAGTCTGTGTACAACAAACTTAATTACTTGCGTCTTATTTGGTAAAACTTTCAGTACACTGTTTCTAGTAGAAAGTGGTGATTTTTCATTAAGTTGAAAAACACAATAGACAGTTTTCTCTTATGTGGTTCGACGTTGAGATGTAGTACTAAATTTATGGTGTCTCTCAAACAGATTGTGTACCGCTAGAATGGTTTGTATGTCGTGCTTAATAAGGTTTTCTACACATCAATACAACCACTCAGGCAGCAGGCGTTTGCGGGTCAAGATACTGCCCACAATGCTGCACATTCACCAAGAATGATAATTTCTGGATGACTCTTATCGCTTACCCTAAAAACTGCTTCAAGTTTTGACTTAAGTGCAGAATTATTTGGACTCAATCAATCATCATCATCAAGTAAGTCAGTAGGATAATAAGCCAGTTCATGACTAAATAATTTCTGTAAGACGACTTTCCCTTGATGATTAATTTAAACCATATACCATAATTGTGTCCGGTGTATGATGTGCATCATCGATTTTAGTCTTCTTTGCGGTGAACGTAACCATTGTTTTAACCTTCTTAATGTTTAGGGGAATCTTTGGGGCCCTTTTTTCTCATATACGTACCCCTGTGACTTGCTAATTTTACCCGACTCCTCTGCATTTAAAGTTTTATCAATACTTAACGCTGAAGTTGTTCAACTATATCATACTGAGAAAGGAAAAAAGTACTAAACGCATTTTTGTAGAGATGGTAAGTACATCCATTGTCTGTCATTGTACTATCATTTGAAGTAGTAAAATAAAAAAAAAAGCTTTATGTAAAAATAAAGCACCAAAATAGAACACTTTTCAAATTCTTTTAGTTAAGTAATAACACAATTTTGTTCTGCTGTTTCACAGGCATTTTTAAAATTACCGCAAAATATTTAATTAATCTACTAGATAAGTCTCAAGACTTTTTTCTCCTTTTTAGTTTAGTAACAAATTTTGTTTTATTGATTCGCAAACGCTTCTAAAGTTATCAGAAAACATCTATCGAATATATCTCATTAGCCCTAAGCATTTTTTCGCTTTTTCACTAAGAAAAAGTAATTTTTTGCAGTGATATTTCTCATACAATTCTATTATGATTGGAAAATATTTTTGAAATTTGATATGTTTTAAGCCAACTTCCCTCTTCACAGTTTCATTGTAAAAACAGCCCGAAACGTTCCTGGAAAATAATGAGCAGTTATTAGCTTAAATTCTGCTAGTATAACATACCTAGAAGAAATAAGAAAAGTTTCCTGATAAAATCAGTAACCTTGTTAAAGAATTTCGAAAGCTTCCAAACAAACTCAGTCAATTTACGGCAATAAATCGGTAACTATCCTAAAACTCTTCGATAGGTTGATGATAACAGTTCGGCACTTTTCTGGCTTACTAGGATTGCTCCTGGAGCAGCTTAACAAATATGGCCCGTCCTAAGGCAGAAATTGCAAGCGAATAGCTGAGCTGCTTATTAGTTTTGCAATTCTTGCAAAACTACAATATCGAAAGATTGCACATAACCTTATTTGGGTGAAGTCAATCTGGACAATCCATAATCGAGCTGAAGGCGAAACATTTAACAAACACATTGGATATACCTTCCAACTGGTAGCTAAAAATACCTTTCACGACAGCGAGAAGTCCGCGTTCATGCAACTTGTATCAATATAGGAAGCTCTTTCGTAAAAGAAACTTGTTTCTTCAAGCACATTGGTTTAAACCGGCAAAATCCCGAAACTTAAATTTGGAATGTTTCTAAATATTTCTAGTGCTATTGTATGGCTAAATCACATTTGTTATGATCCCTGCGTATCATTTTAAATATTTATCTTTGTTAAAACATTCTATTTTCATGTCCATTACGGTTTAAAAAATGATAAATACCTAAAAATCAAACCTTACAACTCTTTAGGCTGACATCTTGAATTTTACCATTTGGTAAAATTTCTTATTCGTATACTTTTCATAAACATTTATTTTCAATAGAATTGTATTTTGACTAAAGAGTACAATCATTTTTGAGTGTAAAATATGTTTCATTGCACGTACGTTTCCATTAATTTGCTTCATACCTTTTATAGCAGCCATATTAGATTTCGCAATTTTGACAAAAATGCTCAAGGTTTAGCGTCTGGCACTCAACGGATTCGGAATCAGCAGGTCAAATTCATATAGAAACCACCAAAAAATGTCATATATATAAAAATTTTAGGTATCATGACATTTCAATGGACACTAGCCTAGACTATATATAATTACTCAATATTTCAATTTTACTTTTATGCTTAATTTTTTTTTTAAGTCTGAAATTTTATCTTTTGTAGTGGTGTAGCCCAAGTGGGGTAACAAATGAACCGATGCACCCTCCAAGACTTTGAAATCTTTCGGGAAAACTATTTATTTACTTACTGCCAAAAATTGTTATTGAGATGTTTTTTTTCCTACTATAACGAATGAGTGAAAACAACAAATTCAGTTAAAACGTAATATTACTTTTTTCATCTAGAAAACTTTTGGAGGAAGCTCAAACGCCGCAGAATCTTTGGTGTTAGCCGGACCACTTAAGAGTATTTTTCGCTTTTCTTTCTTTTCTTTTTTTCTTTTTTTTTTTTAAATAAAATTTTAAAGTACGTTTTCTCGAATTTTTTTCCTTTCCTTCTTTCCTCTTACTTTAGGACAGAAGGTTTTAACTAATTTTCGGATGTTGCACATCGTAAAGATTTACAAATCACAAAGCAGTTATCAGTTCGTTAATTTTACAGAATCTGTAGAAACCTGATATTTATATGCACCATGTAAATGAAAATACACTAGAAAACTGAAATAAATTTATCTTTAGATTTGTCAGGTTGTAGTATTTCTATTTTAATTATAGTTTCTGATATGGAAAGTAAAATTATTCACACAGCAATTGCTAAAAAACAAGAGTGGAAAGTAGAAAATTTCCCCGAACATTATTAACAGCTAAATATTTATTCTAATCGCCTCTTACAGCATGTGTTGATGAAATATCATTTTCAACTATGGTAAAAATTTGGTCAATGTACAGAGTAGAAATTTTGCTTTCATGCTATCGGTGCAGATTATAAAATACAATTAGGACATACTAATCAAAACAACAAAGACTAAGAGCTATAGTTAATCATTTTGATTTAGAAAATTTTTCAGAATTCGCATTAAAACATCTAAAATTTTAATTCTAAATTGCTTGAAAACTCCAAAAAAATTACATCTAATGCAGAAAGATTTGCTGATTTGATTGGTACTAGAACTTTAAATGTTCGTTTATGTTTTCAGCCCGTATTTAGGAAAACTTTTATTTACCTTTTCAATTTGTGCATTTTTTAACTGCAGTCCTATATAGATGAGAAGGAAATAAAATAGTTCATTGCAAAATTCTCAATTTTTTGCCTTAAAGTAAAAAAAGAAGAAAAAAGGCAATAAACAAATATCGAAAAACTAAAAATTGAAAAGTAGACTTTTGAAATGGGGAAAATGTGTGCCGGTCTGACCCCCCCCCCCCCCATCACCTATTCCTCTTAAAACGTTTTAAGTGAACAGCCTGATTTGAACAAACTTATTTTTGTTCGAAAGATGTTCACAAGGACACCTCTTTCCTGTATTTGACTTTTTGAGTTGAGCAGCTTTTCGTTTAATTTTGAACAATTCAAAAATTAGTACCCACCCTCCCCAAAATAACGTTTGAGTTCAAATTGAAAAGATCGTGTTATCATTGGGGATAGCAGTGGAGAAGTTTCTTAAAGTACGACTAATTTTTGAGTGAACATTCCGATTCAAACAAACTTATTTTTATTGGAGGTGGTGTCGTGTCTACAGAAGATCGAATAAAGCTATGAGTGGCACGCACACAAGAAGCAATTTCTACAATATTCAGAGAGTAGAGATACTCTTGGTCAATGTAGAAGAAATTCTCCAAGGAGAGCCAGAGAACTTAAAATAGCAGGACAATCAAACACGTGAACAGGTGTAAATGGTGTGTCTGGGCAATTGTATTTTATTGCATATGTATTAATACTCAACCTATAAATTCGAGATGGTGACAAAACAGAAAACCATCGTTAATGTGTGCCTTTTAGCAGTCAAGTACATCTATTCTCAGACTTTCATTAAACATAACAATCGAAAACATATCCTTAAGTAAATAATGAAGTTTTATCATATTATTTCAAGTAAAATTTGGGATATGTTTTAAATGTGAATGCAAAAATGCTGATCTAAACTTAGTTTTGATTTTTTGAGCATAGAACTTGTTTTGGAAGTGCACGAAATTTTACGTTTCTTTTGATATGCGTTTTGAAAAATATATTGTTAGCAAAATTGTGCAGTAAATTCCTTGGCACGAAATTTACTACTAAAACCTTTTGGAAGATATGAGCCGTGGTAAGGGATACTGCAGTTAGGGTCCTGCTCCACATTGGCGTAAAGCAGAAAAATTAAGCAGAAACGTAAAATGGATTACATAGTGTTCCTATGGAAAGTACCTGGATTTTCGGTTTCTGCCTCCGGTTTCGGTCGCGTTTTACGCTGATGTGGAGCAGGGCCCTATTACTGTAGGTTGTTCGTTTTTCTCGTTTTATAGCGTACATCGCTGAATCGTGTAAGCGCAGTAATGCTGACGTAAGGGCCCTGCTCCACATGAGAGTAAAACGCGACCGAAACCGAAGGCAGAAACCGAAAATCCGGGTACTTTCCTTAGGAACGGGGGGGGGGGCTATGTAAACCATTTTACGTTTCTGATTTATTTTTCTGCTTTACGTCAATGTGGAGCAGGGCCCTAATTGATTCGCATGTTAAAAAGCGAACCTTGACCAAATTGGATCGATCAACTATTTATTGTCACATTACCTGAAGTAAGCAGAAAGGTACAATCTCATGACGTGAATATAGGGGAAGACCGCCTATATTGGACCACTGCTTAAATTGGACCTCGGGCTTAAAATCTAGTACAGAGATCTATGCTAAACTTTAACGGTAGATACGTAAAGTTTTAGGAATAAAATCAATGTGTATGAAGTTTCACCAGTCTTCGAACTGTGCAGCGTGAGTTACGGCATGATTTATGTTGGAAACGTGTAAAATCTTATTTTGCGGACTTGTACTTAGTAAGATAGTACTAAAACTTGTAAGCTGAGGTAAACTGCTGTTATAGCATGATAATCTGTGTTTAATAAGGATCACATCTATGTATTTACATGCGCGGTTGTGATAATTTTTGACAGAGAAATAAGCTGAAGAATAAAAAATGGCATGTTTTCCTTTATTGGACCGAAAAAATTTTCCTATATTGGACCGGTGGTCCAATTTAAGAATATGATTTTAAGCAAGACTTTTCATTAATTGTAACATTAAATAAGTGACTCATCTGATTTAATAGCGTAGTTAAGATTATTTTAAGCATACTTTAACACCTATTCACGATATTCATTTTTTTTATCAAGCACATTTTCTAGAAGCTGCAAATTCTTGAAATATTTGTTTTTTTTTCTCTTTTTCCATTAAGTTGCAGTTTCAGGTTGTTAAACATAGTTATTAATTTCAATAAAATTTGTGCTGGTTTACCGAGGAAAAAATAAAATTCTTCGATTTGCTCGAAAAGATTTTAAAAAGAAACAATTAATATGCTACTAAAATGTACAATGTAGATGAAACCGGTCTTTTCAATGCCCAAAAGCCCCAAAATATATCGACATATAAAAGTAAAAACCAGTTTGGAGCAGTAATGTGTGGTGAACGTGTTAGAAACACACTTGCTATTTGCTGCATGAGTGCAACAGAATTGCTAAACCTCCCTCCCCATGCTTATTTTCAAAAGAATACGTTCCATGTATTTGCTTATGGTAAAAGCACACCTGGTGAGCAATATGCTTGGTTAAAAAAAGGTTGGATCACAAACGATAACTCACACAATTGATACAATATTTCATCAAAACCGTTAAACCAAGAGCATAGATGCAATAAACTTGGTTAACGAGAGCGATATAATAATGCTTTCTCTTAAAGCACACCATGCAAGATGTTATCTTTTTTCAGCCTCTGTCTACATATTTTAATCGAGTGTGTGATACATGGATGCGAGAACATCCAATGAGATCCATTACCCAATATCGAATCGAAGAACTGTTTGGTAACTCTTATGGGTAAACCTCAATCAAGGCCATGGCAAATGTTGTGATTTGATTCTAAAGAATAGGAGTTTGGCCTGTTAATTGACATGTGTTTAGCGGCATTGACTTGGCTGGAGCAGAGTTCGAGGTAAGTAGTCCAGATAAAACTACTCAAAGTGAGCAGGCTACATGTTCGGTGTAAGTTGTACTGTTGTACACCATGTACAAGAACTAGCTACGACTTAAATTAGTACAAGCTCTGCATAATCAGCGGATAGTTCTCATCAAAGCATGATTGTCAACTTCAACTATGATTTTGTAAAGGCCAGGCTCACATATCAATTTACCTAAAAAATAGAAAACACAAAAAGGAAGGCTATCTCAGCAATCATTCTAACGCCGTATGAAAGAAGCATAGAGCAGAAAAAGTCACACAAGAATAAGCAAGAAACTGCACAAAACAATTGTTATTGCAATATTTGTCATAGAGATGAAGCGCAAAACATGATTAAATGCATGAAATGCTATCGGTGAGTGTATCAACACTGCCTAAATGAGACCGAAGCTAAAGAAATTCTATTGCAAATCCTGGAAAAAAGATGTATAGTTCAAATATAAATTATTCTATGATTTCCTGGTACGGTCCAATTTAGAAAGCGCATGGTTCAATATAGGCGCATATATTCCTAAATTGGACTTTTGCAACTTTTTGTAAGATATTTTTTTTTAAAAATAATTTCCATATTTTTAGAAAATATAAGCTCCTAAGGCGGTTCCTGATTAAATTTAGCTTACGATGCCCTATTTTGTATTTTTGTTTTGCTTCACATTGAGCGACACAGGCCTCCTGTTCTTAGGGGGTCCAATATAGGCGGTCTTCCCCTAATGTCCAGAGACCGATTAACCTCTGCAGTTGTGGAAAGCTCAGTCTCACTTCAGAGCCCCCAAAATTTTGTTTAGGGAAACTTTCCTTAAAATTTAACGCACATTGAAATTAAAATCTCATGCTACGATTGCTGCAAAATTCAGATTAATATTTATCCTCCCCCCCCCCCCCCCCACCCAACATAAACAATTTTTGTTTCTTATAAATGTTTACATATTAGTCATCAGCAGTGAAGGGTGGTTAGTTGCAGAAGCAGATTTATTCCGTCATAAAATTAATTGCTATAAGAATATATTATTTTCAGATAGGTCAATTCTTATTGAAACAGTTCTATTGTTTGGAATCTCTTTAAAGCTGCATTTAAAAGCTGAAATTGAACATTTTAAGCAGTTTTTTTTTTCTTTTTGAGTCAGTTTTTGGGCTCTCTGAAAATTCTGAGGGGAAGCTCAAGTTTTCCGAGACTTTCGGGTAATCAGGAACTGATCTTGAAAAAATTCATAGAGCTTTCCAGATGGATATTCGTGCAAAATCAGTTCCCTAAACATTCATAGCCTATTTGTCCTAGCTATTTCTCTTCTTATTTTATGCTCAGATCCGTTTCCATTCAATTGGACCCAATTATCGCGCCAAAAGAGATCAGAAATCGCCACAAGATCTCATTATTCGGCAACCTAGGCGATGGGTTGAATTTAATGCGCCGAGACGGCGACGAAGTAAACGAGGATAGACGGGTGGGAAAATGCGCACCTCTACCCTCCAATGAATCCTGGCGACACGTGGGGGAGGTCGTAGGTCAAGTAAGAAGCCCCCTGCGCGCACACCCTCTAATGATGCGGTTACAGTGAACGATGGAATGTTGAACGGGTAATTTGTCTTCTTCCCGGGATGCCACGCGACGTCCGTTATTAATTAATTTTTGCTCCAAAGCGGGGAAGGATAGGGTATTCCCAAGGTTTGGCTCTGCGGGGCGAAGAGCTACATGTTCCTCCGTTCCCTCCAACAATTGCGTGAATGTTGTTTCTACAGTTAATCATTCTATGAATACTGATCGCTAATATAAATGCGTGTTTGTTAATCATTAGGATGTGCATACTCAGAAGATTCCCCTCTGTCTAATTTTAATCTGCATTTTCATTGTTATTAATATTCTTACTGGAGCAGATGATTCAGCATCATGGCCATATTTATCATTGTAACAGACAACTTAACCTATTGCTATCATGTTTTTCACTTGAAGCCCTTGAGGAAGATGGATAGCTATTCTAGTCTTTATTAAAATTTCTTAATTTAACTGAATCCATGATTAAAATAAGTCAAAGTTTTTCCGAATAAGATGTTTCGAGAACTTTAATTGAATGAAGCCCCGAAATATTTAAATGAAACTTAACTACTGATAATTCACTATGAACCATTAAAACTTGCCTATAAAGCGACGTGTATATAAAAAATGAATCCTTCTTTAACTCTCACAATGCATTAAAATGTAATGTTTTATTTGGGGGGGGGGGATAGAAACTTAATAAGTAAAAACATTTCATGAATGCAAGGAGTCAGTGTTTATTGTACCCGTATGCTGCGTATTTATTTTTTCCCCTTTCATTTATTCTTTTTGGCCAAAAAGGGGAAAAGATCCCTCGTTAAAATATTAAGCTTTTATTTTTAACATACAGGTCAAATTACTTTAATAGGCGACATCCGTCTTCCGTATTGGCAGCTCTATTACTTATACTTCACTCTTTTTTTCTAAACTTCTAATAATACAGGCGAAATTACTTTAATAAGCAACGTCTGTCTTCAAGAAAGTTTGATGAAAGCCCTTTTTTGGTAATGTGCAACCATTCAAACAATTTCTCTATAAGTTTGCAGAAAATTCTGGAGTAATCTTACGCATAAACATTACTACTAGCCCAGTAGTTGGGAAGTTGAATGTAAAAGTAATTGGTGGAGAATGTATTTAAAATTGAAATTTATTATGTTTAAGGTAAAAAAAAAAACAGTTCTACTCGTAGTTTGTTTTCTTGAAGTAAAGTTTTTTTTTTTTTTTGTTCAAACAGTTATGTGATAGTTGATGTACAATATTTAATGTTTTACTAAATGCTCTGCGACAGAGTATTATATGAGATGCAGTTAAGAAAATCTGAGCATAAAATCTCGCTAATCCAATGTTAAAAAAAATGATCATATTGAAAAAAAAAAAAAAAAACAATTCGTAGAGGAAATTAGGGAGCTGTGACCCAGCCTCTCTTTTTCATGTTTAACCAAATGTTTAACTGATAAGCAAGATATAGTGGCATGGTATCTAGTAGAATCAAAAGTTAATTCTGATTTATAGACATTTTGAAGTAAAACCAAGAAGAAATCGTAAGAATATAAATTAAAGAAAAATATAAATTTCTCAATTTCATTTAAAGCGAGAAATGTAATAATGCGTATGCAGAGAAAAATTATTTAAACCGACAGTTATTAATCCATTATAGTTTTGAGTGGATTTTCATATATTCTGTTGAGAAACTCTTGACACAAAACCTCATCTGAAAATATTGGTTCCATGAAATCCTTCATTTTCTATTTAGTCTTCCAATAAGGTAAGTGGTAGTCGAAAGTGATACACCAAAATACATATTTTCAAATCTCTCGACCACTTTTAAATGAAGATGTTAAAGAGAGAACACTGAACATTTTCAAGCTAAACTTTAAACATTTTCAGATTTGTTTTCGCTAAATATAAACTTGTGGAATACTTAAAAAAATTTTGAGGAATCAAAGCTTCACACTTTTTACTATCATAATCTATTTGCGTATCTTTAATAAGATTATACTGATTTTTAAGAAGTTTTGACAAAGCAAAAAGCATTTTACCAAGATTAGAAACGACATTTTCCAAAATATTTGACAAAATATCAGTCTGAAAACAAAAATAATAAAAACAGCTTATAAAAAAAGCATAAAATTTACAAGTACTTATATATATGCATTTCAGCGTTGCATTTTCAACGCAAAAGAAGTGTGCTTATGGTTGAAGGTATATTCATAGTAAAAGCAAAGGCTGCATCTTAATTTATGTATAACTTGTATCCTAGCTGTTATAATATTCACAGATTTGCTAGAATATTTCGCATTTAATACAAATAATCGCATTTAGTACTGATATTATTTGTATTTAATAATGCAAGAAATATTTTTTGAAGTTGTAAAATTTTAAATCAATTGCAGAAAACTTATTCATGAAAGATAATTTAAAATTCAGAGCTCCAGCTCAGAAAAGGCGAACTATGAGATACCAACGTACACGTTACATTGCATTTTAATGGAAGATGATTTAAAATTCACCTGAGAATTTGATATTCTTGAATTTTTTGGCTCTCTCATCGTCATATAAAGCAGCTTAGCCCGCAAGTATCGTACTAGATACACGATGCAAAATATCTGTCTGTAATCGCAAAACAAAAGAATGAGTATAATCAAGCGCACTTATCCAATGTAAAACTGGAAGCGACAAATGATTGCCAGATGAAAGGTAAATTTTCAAAAATTCCGCCATTTGAATTTTCAATCAGGCACCGGGCAAAAGTATTCCCAAGGCTTGTACCCTATTTATGCATTGGTAGCCGGAACAGCTGCAACAACAAGCAGCTAAGATTAAATGAATTCCCCCTATGGGATGCTGAACTGATTCTGATGGACCAGAATAGCATTAAAGATTAGTTTCGGAAGGCATTCACAAAGATGCAATCAGCGTCTGCCTTCGGCAATAAACTATGGATTTATGCCCACGAAAAATCGTTTAAGAGCCCGAGCGCCGTATTCCCAAGATCATCAGAAAGCTTTGCCGGATCCGTAGTTAAAATTATTTCCGATTTCTCAAAGCTGTGCTGTTGAAGCGATGCCGCCGTTCATATGGCAAAGGAAGTCTTGGTGGTTAATGCTTTGATATTTCATTTTGGAGCTTTAGTGGGAAATTATTTTCTGTTCACGATGATTTATCTCTGCAAATGGGATGTTGGGGTATAGTTATTTTCGTGTAATCTTTTTTTACTTTCAGGTTTGTTGTCAATGAGTCATTAAATTGGAGTTTAAGCATTTTAAAATTTAGCCCCATAAAGGGTACTTCTCAAAAAGGGATGTTATTATAGATTATCAAACGATTTTTAAATTGGGCAAGGAAAACTACGATGCACTTGAAGTTGAAACAGTTTTTCCATTTAAGAAATTTCACATTTGAAGTTCCGTAAAATGGCGATATATTTCCTCCTAAATTGGTTTTTCATTCGGTCTAAATAGTTTAAATGTGTAAATTTTTTAAATGACCGCTTTCTTATCACCTTAGTTCCTAAGAAGCACTCTAAAGCAGTTTTTTAAATTTTACAACTATAAATACGCTTAATGTGACATGTTTTTCGGAACAGGAAGAACCCGGTCTTTTTTGCAAAAGAAAAAAAAAAGCAAAAAGTTGATTTCGCTTTGATATATCTCTCTAATGCCATCGTTTGCTTCAAATCGCGTTTAGTAGCCTTCTTAAAACTTCTGAGAAGTTAAAAATCAAAGATTTCCTTCATAGACAGGTGCGTCTGTAACATTTGTAAAAATTTTTAGTAAAAAAAATAAATGACAATAACAGGCTTTCTGCAACAAAGCTAGCTTTGGTTTCTGAAATAAAAAGTATCTCCCCAAAAACAACAGTGTTGTAAAAAAATCCCCCGCCAAGAAAACCTTAAATACTCAGCCTTAAAAAGTTATGATATCGAGTTTTCCCGCCAAGTTTGTGCCAAACTACAACTAACCTGGATGTATAGTTCTTTTAAATTGTTTTCAGTCCTGCCAGGCGAGAAGCTTTGTCGTGTGAGGTGGTTGCTTAATGAGTAAAAACTTCCCGCCTGGCAGGACTGAAAACAATTTAAAAGAACTATACATACAGGTTAGTTGTAGTTTGGCACAAACTTGGCGAGAAAACTCGATATCATAACTTTTTAAGGCTGAGTATTTAAGGTTTTCTTGGCGGGGGATTTTTTTACAACACTTGTTTTTGGGGAGATATCACATGTTTTTGCATTAATATTATTTCTTTGCCTGTTTTTTTTTTTTTTTTTTCTCTTCAAAATTTACTTTGCATGTTTTTTTCCCTTCAACATTTTTCTTGGCGGTCCGACATATCGTCGGCACGATGCTAAAATAACGAATGTGAAAAATCGCGTTTTTCAAGTTCGATGGTTTTCCGTAGTACTAAAAAAGGGCTACCCACTGGTAAAATGATGAATCTGTTAGATGGTTGCAAGCCAATGTCATTTTTACGAATTCACAGCTTTGCGCTATTAAGTTATGCTATATTTACGAATATGATATTCAACAGTTTACACAGTTAAACAAATAAAAAAATACATTTTAAAAGATTGATTGTCTTATCTTGTGTTCAATAAAAGTTTCTCTTAGCAAAACAAAACTGTTTTTAAATCTTTTCCTCCATTATTATTAATTTGTGTATCAATTTTGTATCCTAGATGTAAAGTATCGAAAATGAATGCCATGAAACTTCATTGCAAGCTATCGAATATTCTATTCAATTTCATATTCGATACTTTACCTTCAATTCAGTGACTTTCGACCAAAAATGTCCATTTTGGTAAAGTAGCGAACATTTTTAAACAATTATTATTGATAATTTTACAAATAATTAAAATTAAACTGATACCTTCGAACGATAGTTTTACACTTAAAGATATCTATAAAAATTTAGAAATTGAAAATAACCAAACGCGTCAGGTGGGAAAACATTATATTCAGTGTTTTGGCTCTCCTGAAAAGTTCCAATTTTCACATTCGTAATTTTAACATGGTGCCGACGATGTGATTTTCTTGGCGGCATGCATTTGGTGCAAAAGTTCAGGGATCTTCTTCAGTCTAGGATAAATTTGAAATCAATCACAATGTACTACCGAACCGACGCAAAACAAAGCTAGTTGCTAACAATACTACGATTAAATTAAAAATTAAAAAAAAAACCCCAACCCTTACTGCCGATCTCATATTAAAATGAACTAAATTGAAGATCCCTTTTAAAAGCCTTATGCAATAGGGTGGGCCGAAAAAACACTTTTTTTTATTTCGAATTTGTAATAGCGCGGAAAAGTTGCGAATTATGAAAACAAAAAGAAGGAAAAAAAAATTATCGAAATCGGTTGATATCTTCCGATCGCGCATAAACCCTAAAGTTTGACAAAAAATGAAAAAAACTTCATTTTCGCGATTTTTTTTTAAATTTTTGAATTTGATGTTTTCGAAATGTAATAGTGCGGAAAAGTAGCTAATTGGAAGGACAAAAAGAAGGGAAAAAATTATCGAAATCCATTGATATCTTCCGATCGCGCATAAGGCCTAAAATTTGACAAAATATGAAAAAAACTTCATTTTCGCGATTTTTTTTGAAAAAATTTCGAATGAAATGTTTCCATAATTTTTTCGCGTGGAAAAGTTTATAATTATGAAGACAAAAAGAGGGATAAAAAGGAGGAAAAAAAATTATCGAAATCGATTAATATCTTCCGGTCGTGCCTAGGGCCTCAACTTTGACAAAATATGAAAAAACATCATTTTTGCGATTTTGTGTTTAATTTTTTGAATTAGATGTTTTCGTAATGCAATACTTGTAACGTTTGCTAATATAGCCTTAAAACATTGTGTTTTGATTTTGTTTTGGTCAGTTAATATCTTCCGGTTGCGCATTAACCCCAAAATTACCCAAAATAATAATTAAAAAAAAGTTACATCTTTCCACGTTTTTGGTTTTTGATGAATATTTTTTGTGAAACAACCGTATTATTTTTTGAGACAGACTGACAATAATATAGAAAAACAAACTACCACAGGTTCAGTCGATATTATTCAGTTGCGAAAAGCCTTAGAAACTCTCATGCGTAGACGTCCGGCAGCTATCCAGGCAACGTCGCTCGCCTGGCAACGGCTCTCTTCCACTCCATCGCCGCCTTCCTAGGACTACGTCAGCTGTCTGCCTATATTGTTTTTTCAGTCTACGTTTCTATGTAGTAATCGCAATGTACTATTATTTAGTTCAATCTAGCTGTTTTCATTTTGAAATTCTTACAGTCTTCTGTAATGATGTAGTTTTCTGCTCTGTGTGAACTCGGTGATTTAACGAAAAAGTTATACAATGGACGGGCCAAATAACAAGACCAATACTCTAATAACAAGACAAATATTTGGCTGCCCCACTTTTGGTACTCCAAAAGAACTGCCATCAAACAAGCCGTCCACTGGCAAGGACATCATTAGGTGCCGTACTCAAGGAAGGTTAAATTTGGCACTAGAAATTAATAATGGTGTCTTCGCCAGTAGGCAGTTAGGTTGATGGCAGATCTTTGGAGTGCCAAAAGTGGGGCAGCCAAATATTTGTCTTGTTATTAGAGTATTTGTCTTGTTATTACATAACTTTTTGTTAAATCACAGAGTCCACACACAGCAGGAAATTACATCATTACAGAAGACTACAAGATTTTCAAAATCAAAACAGCTAGATTGAACTAAATAATAGTACACTGCGATTACTACATAGAAGCGCAGACTGAAAAAACAATATAGGCAGACAGCTGACATGGTCCTAGGAAGGCGGCGATGGAGTGGAAAAGAGCCGTAGCCAGGCGAGCGACGTTGCCTGGATTGCTGCCCGACGTCTGCGCATGAGAGTTTCTAAGGCTTTTCGCAACTGGATAACATCGACTGAACCTGTGGTAGTTTATTTTTCTATATTATTGTCAGTCTGTCTCAAAAAATACTACGGTTGTTTCACAAAAAATTATTCATCAAAAACCAAAAACGCGTAAAAATGTAACTTTTAATTATTATTTTGGGTAATTTTGGGGTTAATGCGCAACCGGAAGATATTAACTGACCAAAACAAAATCAAAGCACAATGGTTTAAGGCTATATTAGTAAACGTTACAAACTATTGCATTACGAAAACATCTAATTCAAAAAATTAAATAAAAAATCGCAAAAATGATGTTTTTTTCATATTTTGTCAAAGTTTAGGCCCTAGGCACGACCGGAAGATATTAATCGATTTCGATAATTTTTTTTCCTCCTTTTTATCTCTCTTTTTGTCTTCATAATTATAAACTTTTCCGCGCGAAAAAATTATGAAAACATTTCATTCAAAATTTTTTCAAAAAAAATCGCAAAAATGAAGTTTTTTTCATATTTTGTCAAATTTTAGGCCTTATGCGCGATCGGAAGATATCAATGGATTTCGATAATTTTTTTTCCTTCTTTTTGTCCTTACAATTAGCTACTTTTCCGCACTATTACATTTCGAAAACATCAAATTCAAAAATTTAAAAAAAAATCGCGAAAATGAAGTTTTTTCATTTTTTGTCAAACTTTAGGGCTTATGCGCGATCGGAAGATATCAACCGATTTCGAAAATTTTTTTTTCCTTCTTTTTGTCTTCATAATTCGCAACTTTTCCGCGCTATTACAAATTCGAAATAAAAAAAAGTGTTTTTTCGGCCCACCCTATTATGCAATAAAATCAATTACAAATATTTTATTTGTTAACAAATAGAAACTGGCAACAGATGAAATTATAAATCATTGAGTTTTCTTTCCTCGTCGCCCAACAATGACAACATAAATGCTCAGATGTTGAACAGAGCTAGTAGATAGAAATCGGACCAATTTTAAGCATTAAAACTCCGGGGTGCGATGACCCCGGGGGGTAAATTTTGGGAAAACGTCCTCAATGTCTCATCGAGAATATTCATACCAAAAATCAACACTAAAGACCCCCGGGGAGAAAAGATACGGAAAATAAAAACGAAGGGGGAGGGGGTGGGGGGTCGAAAAACCCCCTATGCCGAGCTTTGGGACAAAATAAATGTGAGTGCAAAAGCAGAGCTCAATCCGAGTTACCGTTTAGTCTGGACCCCTGTCAAACAATTTTTAAAAAGTGCGAAAAATAGCGATCTTTTAACCTTTATCACCCCTTCCCCTGAGGGTCCTGGATGTTTTGCTTTAGTATGTGCCGTCTGGGGGCGCTGGAGATTGAGGATACCAAAAATGAACTCTAGGGATCTTTATGGGGCTGAGATACAGAGGGGTGAAAACCCCGGTTTGGTTACTCGCATAAACAGTCCTTAGTCGCTCTTTCACATTTTTCTTGGCGACGGAAATTTCTTGGCGGCTTGTATTTAGTTTTCTTGGCGGGGCGGGACGCTCCCGCGTCCCTTGATTTTTAATAATAAGTAATTTTGGTCCTTCATTCTGCTTTAAAAGAAAAAACAATAAGTTACAGAATATACTTCGTTTTAAACTCTATTTTTCATGTAGGGGAAGACCGCCTACATTGGACTCCCTATGAACAAAAAGAATGTGTCGCTAAATGTGAAGCAAAGCAAAAGTACAAAATAGGCTGTAGCTAGCTAAATTCAATCCGGAATTGCTTAGGTACTCAAATTTTCGATAAATATACATATTTTTTTAATTATCGTTGAAAAAGTCGCACAAAAGTCCAATTTCGGATTATATACGCCTACATTGAGCCATTGGCTTCCTAAATTGAACCGTAACAGGGTAGCAATTGAACCGTGATAGAATAACTTGCATTTAAACTATACAATTTTTTTATGGGATTTGCAATAGAATTTCTTTTGCTTCAGCCTCACTTTGGGGCAGTGTTGATGAACCCACTGATTGTATTCTATACACTTAATCTTGTTTGGAACTATATCTCACAGACAAATTATGCTATAACCGTTGTTTTGTGCTGTTTTTATGCTCATTGTGCGACTTTTACTGTTATATGTCTCTGTTATATGACTATGACGTTAGAACGATTATATAGCCATGCTTTTTGTACCTTCCACTTTTTTCGGCAAAGGTGCATCTTTGCCGAAAAACTCACTGTTAAAATTTTCCAGAAATTTTCCGGTAAAAGTTACTGGCATCCATGTTGCCAGTAACTTTTACCGTAAAATATCTTTTTAGTGTAAAATTTTTCAGAAGAGAAAAACGAGAATTAAAAAGCGCGAGAAACGAACGATAAGTTTCAAACCCAGGACCCGATTTTTTCACACTGCTTTAGTATCCACGGCACTAGATGAGACACTTCCGGAGAGCGGAAATTGGGTGTCATCTGCATCTCATAGTAAGTCACGTGATGATCAATTGGCGCTGCAGTCGTATTTTTTTTATCGGTACAATTCACTGTAAAAATTTTCTGTATGGTGAAAGCTACATTTTACAGTAAAATTTACCATAAAAGTTTCCTGAATTTTTAACAGTTTGATATGTGTGCTGCTTTTATAAAATCAGCTTTAGAATTGGCATATATATCTTGTTGAAAACTATCCGCTGATTACGCAGAACTTGAACTAATTTAAGTGGTACACTGTTAAAACTACGGGTGCCGCAGGGGTGCCAGTAAGAAAGCTTAGGTGAAAGCAATGTGCCACGGGATGCCATAGCGATTTTGAAATTCTCTTACGGTAGCAAAAGACCTCTCAGAGGGTGCTTAATGCTAACGCTGAAGCGCCATCGGCACCCTTTAGGCTTGCGCATGCTCAGTGAGACATCTCGCAGTGCCAAGAGGCACCTCTGATCGCCTGCGCCTGCGCATTGCGACTCCAAGGTCAAAGCATCATCATCAACTATTTGAATGGCGGACATCTTGTTTACGTCGACAGGACAGAATTCTCGGTGCAGTGTTTTCAGTCTTGGATTTCACCTTGAGTTTATTACAAAACTGGATTAATTCCTCATTTTAATCTTCGAACCCTCAAGTAAGTACATGCTTTTAATCATGGTTCTATAGATTTCCCAACATATTTGCAATCATTTCAGAAAACACTGAAACGTATCTCTGCGTAGCGATTCTCTTTTGTTGCGTAGACACCAGTTAGCAAGCAGCAGAACGAAGGAAACAAGGTTTGAAAAAAAAAAAAAAAACCTCTGCCCTACTTTTTCTGTCTCATTTGTTTTTATTATACTTATATGTTTATCCTATTTTAATGCCATGATTTGCATTTCGTACTTTCGCTAATATCTTTCGTTGGCTTTTGATAACAAATGCTGAGTTCGTTATTGCCAGAGCTTACTTTTTTGTTTTTGTTCCTTCAGTTGAAATGATCATTAAAATATATTTCGATTTTTAATCTGTCCAAAAAACTTGGCGTTTAACAAAAACTGCTTTTCAAATATGTTACTTATCATGCCCACGTTATGTTCACGTATTAATATGTTACTCTTGATTAAAATTTTGGAAGGTAATGAAACGATTCAATTTTTTACTGATTGTATAATACGCGACTGAATATTTTTGATTGTTCCTGAAAGGAATCCATAAAATACCTTCACTCTTAATTTTTAGTACAGATAATGCTGCAGTAAATGTCAAAAGCATTTTAAAACTACTGAATTGAATCCGAGTCATGAATTCTTTTAAATTATGTTGGAAAGTCTGAACTGTGAGAAAGTGCGATTAATTACAAGTTCGATCATTTTTAAATCGGAATTCAAGGTGAAAATGTACCAAGACTTTGTAAATAAAAAGAATAAACAAAAGTAAATACAATTGAAAAACAAAAACGCACACAGCACATGGGGGATCTACAATAGTGAACAGTGAGGGTGCTTGCTGAATTGAGGGCGCCAATTTTTCACCCAAGCAAAGGTGAAATCTCGGCTCCCTACATAATGCCGCTGGTGCTACAAGTGTTTTACCCCGGAAAGGTGCCATTCGCAACCGGTAGTTTTTACAGTGTAGCTGCTTTTTGTACATCGTGTACAGCTGACGCCGAACATTTAACCTGTTCACTTTAAGTAATTCTATCTGGATGACTTACTTTTAATTCTGCTGCAGCAAAGTTAGTCATTAAGGCTACAGTGGACAAATAAAATTGATTTTTTTCAATAATTGATTTATATGTCTGAAACTTTGTGTGCTTGCATTATTGTATATTTATGACATCTAAAAGCATAAAAAAACACAAATTAGTGCAAAAACAATGAATACTTTTTTTCAAATTTCAAATTTAAATATTTTTTTAACAAAATTTCAAAATGTTCCAGGCGTCGCAATTTTTCTTCAAACTTTGAATTTCCACTTAATATCCAATCATTAGGCATGCTGGCATAAAACAATGCATTATATGCAATGTTTTATGAGATAGTTTATAAAAGAGGGCTGAAAATAAAAATTTTCAGTTGAAAAAATCATATAAATTTTCATTTTCAGTCATCTTTTATAAACTATCACATAAAACATTGCATGTAATGCATTGTTTTGTGCCATCATGCCTAATGATTGGAAATTAAGTGGAAATTCAAAATTTGAAGAAAAATTGCGACGCCTGGAACATTTTGAAATTTTGTTAAAAAAATATTTAAACTCGAAATTTGAAAAAAAAGTATTCATTGTTTTTGCACTAATTTGTGCCTTTTATGCTTTTTGATGTAGTAAATATACAATAATACAAGCACACAAAGTTTTAGACATATAAATCAATAATTGAAAAAATCAATTTCATTTGTCCACTGTAGCCTTAAACACATGTTGATTTACATTTCGATGTCCTTTTCTTAGGAATCCACTCACAGCATTGGTCATGCTTGCGGTTTGTACATATGAGTTACAAAACAGTTCTCCTATTTGATATTGGGAAATGGAACTAATTGGATTTTATCGCATCCACGTATCACATGCTCGATTGAAATATGTGAACAGTCTTAAAAAAAGAGCCGAGTCTCTCTGCAAAACCCACGAGCACAAATTTTATTAAAGTAAAAAAAATATAAGTTTTACAGCCCAATACTGCAGCTTACTTGACCAGGGTGGGGGGACATTTTAAGGGTTTACAGGTTCTAGAAAATGTACTTCGTAAAAAAGTTTGAATGAATATCCTGAATTAATGTTAAAGTACGTTTAAAGTAATCCTAACTATACGATTAAGTTTCATTAGTCACTCCTTTTATAACGCGATAAATAAAAAGCTTGGTTAAAATCATTTTCTTAAATTGGACCACGGATCCAATATAAGAAAACACGTCACTTTTTACTGTTTGACTTATACCCTGTCAACAAGTTTCGCAATCGTGTCTGTAAATAGACTGATGTAATCCCTATCTCCCCAAAAACAACAGTGTTGTAAAAAAATCCCCCGCCAAGAAAACCTTAAATACTCAGCCTTAAAAAGTTATGATATCGAGTTTTCCCGCCAAGTTTGTGCCAAACTACAACTAACCTGTATGTATAGTTCTTTTAAACTGTTTTCAGTCCTGCCAGGCGGGAAGTTTTTACTCATTAAGCAACCACCTCACAATTTAAAAGAACTATACATACAGGTTAGTTGTAGTTTGGCACAAACTTGGCGGGAAAACTCGATATCATAACTTTTTAAGGCTGAGTATTTAAGGTTTTCTTGGCGGGGGATTATTTTACAACACTGTTGTTTTTGGAGAGATATCACATGTTTTTGCATTAATATTATTTCTTTGCCTGTTTTTTTTTTCTCTTCAAAATTTACTTTGCATATTTTTTTTTCCCCTTCAACATTTTTCTTGGCGGTCCGACATATGTGGTTTTCTTGGCGGCATGCATTTGGTGCAAAAGTTCAAGGATCTTCTTCAGTCTAGGATAAATTTGAAATCAATCACAATGTACCACCCGAACCGACGCAAAACAAAGCTAGTTGCTAACAATACTACGATTAAATTAAAAGTTGAAAAAAAAAAAAAAAAACCCAACCCTTACTGCCGATCTCATATTAAAATGAACTAAATTGAAGATCCCTTTTAAAAGCCTTATGCAATAAAATCAATTACAAATATTTTATTTGTTAACAAATAGAAACTGGCAACAGATGAAATTATAAATCATTGAGTTTTCTTTCCTCGTCGCCCAACAATGACAACATAAATGCTCAGATGTTGAACAGAGCTAGTAGATAGAAATCGGACCAATTTTAAGCATTAATAACTCCGGGGTGCGATGACCCCGGGGGGTAAATTTTGGGAAAACGTCCTCAATGTTTCATCGAGAATATTCATACCAAAAATCAACACTAAAGACCCCCGGGGAGAAAAGATATGGAAAATAAAAACGAAGGGGGAGGGGGTGGGGGGTCGAAAAACCCCCTATGCCGAGCTTTGAGACAAAATAAATGTGGGTGCAAAAGCAGAGCTCAATCCGAGTTACCGTTTAGTCTGGACCCCTGTCAAACGATTTTTAAAAAGTGCGAAAAATAGCGATTTTATAACCTTTATCACCCCTCCCCCTGAGGGTCCTGGATGTTTTGCTTTAGTATGTGCCGTCAGAGGCCGCTGGAGATTGAGTATACCAAAAATGAACTCTAGGGATCTTTATGGGGCTGAGATACAGAGGGGTAAAAACCCGGTTTGGTTACTCGCGTAAACAGTCCTTAGTCGCTCTTTTACATTTTTCTTGGCGACGGAAATTTCTTGGCGGCTTGTATTTAGTTTTCTTGGCGGGGCGGGACGCTCCCGCGTCCCGTGATTGAACACGGTTTATAATATTACTATATAACAACATTTCGCCTTAGTTCAAAAGTGTTAGATTATCCTACTAGATACAAGTCCGCGATATAAAATTTTACATGTTTTCAACACAAATCACGCTACACAATTCGAAGATTGGTAAAACTTCATCCTCGCAGGTTTTATTTCCAAAGCTTCATATTTCTATGTTAGATAGCTCTGATCTCTGTATTACATTTCAAGCCTAAGGTCCAATTTAAGCAGTAGTCCAATATAGGCGGTTTTCCCCTACACTATTTGTTATACATGTCAAAATCTCATAGCAAATGTGGTATCGGTGCTCTACCAAAGACATAAGTTTTGAAAACCAATATGTTTTAATGAACTACCAAATCAGAAAGAGACAATCACTAAGGAAGAAATCGTAATATAGCTGGGAGAAAAAGTTTCTTTCTTTTTTTTTTGCTTTGCATCTACATTCCTTTGTTAGGTTTACTAAATTCCAATTATGTGTAGGATGACTAAAAGTAATTTTGTTATTTAGGGGGCCTGAATTTCCAACAAAGGAAGAGTTTAAGCCCTATAATTCTGAAACGGATTATTTTGAATTGTAAGTAGTCTGAATTATGTCCAATTTGCTATAATATTCAAATAAAATAGAAAAGAAGTGTGTCAGGTGGGGTGAAGCAGGTCGAAAAAGAGCAATTTTACTATCATGCTTTGACAGCAAAATATATTGATTCAATCAGTAAATAAAATACTTAATATATGCAAATGTATCAGGGACGTCATTTCAAGTTTTTCCAGGGAGGGGGGAGGGGGCAAATGATAAAAACACAATACAATTTCACCAGAAAACAACAAAAACTACGCCCATTTATATGAAAATGCATTAATTTCTCAAAGTCAGGGGGGCAATTGACTTTTGCCCCCCTGCCCTCCTAGTCCTCCCTGCCCCCCCTAAATGACGGGCCTGAAATGTATATGCCTTATGACACTTACAATTACATATCTGAAAAAAAAAACCCGTTAAGTTGATACTGATAAATAAGTTACAAAATGTGTTATCAATGACTTATTTTACCGGTCATGCTTTAAAAGCTGCAATTTAATAAATTATTGAATAGTAATTTTCAATTTTATTCATTAATGAAAAAAAATTGTATATAAACATTTCTAGAAAGTAATGTTGCCCTCTTGATTCATCTCAGGCCCAAGAATGACTTTCTTTACGATGCATCAAATTTCGAAACATTATCTCTCTCCGAATAAATAAAAAAACTCACTTTTTTAAAAAATTTCCTTGTACATAATACTACATTGTGGGAAAGAATACTGGCATGAAAACAGATTCTTTGACGTCTTTCTCAAAACTCAACTTGTATTCACTTTCCAAATTTTAAAGATTGGCCATGATATGCAATTTAAATCAATTGCAATATCCTTCCAAAGAAGAGGTTTCTTATTTATGTATTTATTTATTTATTTTTTTAATTGTGTGTGTATGTGTTTCTTCAAAGACAGTTTTAATTGACTTAGTATCTCTTTAGACATTTTTAGCGTACAATCTTTCCAAAATTGTTGGGCTTTTTAAAATTCACCCGTTTCATTCCGCATATGCGTTCTTTCTCTTTTCACTTCAAGACCCTCAACTTCCACTCCGACTCCACAGCCATGGCAGAAATGCTGATTTAGAAGAAAAATGACCGACTTCTACTTACTTCTGAACAGAACTTCTTGTTCTATTATGAAAATGTGCTTGAACTTCTTTAAATGTTTCCATGTTTAACTTACCACTACGATCATATAAACCTGTAATTGTCTTATTTAAATATTTCATAGATTTCGATGTCCAATCTTTATTCCCCCGCTCTCTTTTTTTTCTTTATTTGCTTATTCTTCTGTATCTAATCTATAGAATAAGTATTAGCGTCGTAAAAATTTTCTACTTTCGAATTTCGAATAATTTTCACGTATTGAAGTGTACTGAATCTATTTTGACTATTTTTGAACTTCTTTTTGTCTGTGTGTCTGTATGTGCTTAACAGATGTTTTGTGGCCCCTTCAGCGCAAAAACAATTGCATGAAATCGATAGAAATTTGGTTTTCATGTTTCCCCCATGGTGAACTGGTGCCAATAGTTTTTCGCGCCAGTTCGTCAAAGGGAGGTGAAACAATCAAACATTTTTTCCTCTATGCGTGAGTGCCAGTGTCTCTATGCATGAGTGTCCTCTATGCTCGCCAGTATCTTAGGAAGCAACTAGCGAATTGAGACAATCGTTGGTTCATTAGTAGATCTTATGCCAATGATGCTGATTTGTATCAGATTCGTGTAGATATGGTGCTGATTCGATTTTGGCGCCAATAATTTAAAGAATGGCGGAGCAATCAAACCTTTTTTTCTCATTATTTGTGACTGTGGGTGCTATATCTTAGGGAGCAACAGGCGAATTGAGACAAGCATAGCTTTATATAATGGGAAAGATAAATCAATTTAAAAAAATTTCAAATACGATTGCCGCAAGATCGTTTAAGGGTTAGGAATCGAAAAAGATATAAAATATTTAGAATTTTGCCGAGGACTTCGTTAAGCCCGGTTTCAACTTTTCACGGCTTTAATTACCGGATATATTAATTAGAAACCGAATTAGCTTCTTTCGCGATTTTAGGAGTGAAAACGGGCCCACGTGTTAAAAATAAAGTTGTCAATCGAGAAAATGAATTTTTCTGCGTATGATAGATTTAGTTTAGCACTTCCAAATTATATGGAACTAAAGCTCTAGCCTTATTATTAATAAATTGCAAATAGATTCGTAGCCTGTCAAGTGATTTAATTTTTGTAGGCAATAAGAGAAAATCTACTGATTCAAAATTGTTAACTGTTGCCATTTTCTATTTGCTAACGAATGAGGACTGTCAACCGCTTGCCTGATTATCCCGAGTTATCTCCTATCTCGGCCTCGTATGAGTTGCAGGTAATTATTATCCCAAGAAAACTCGAGTGAAACTAAATGATTTTATACCTGTAATAAATTAAAAATTCAACTTAAATCCTACATATTTTGTTTGCTTCATTTCCTTGTATTTAAAAATAAAATTTAAAAAATATATGATTTTTTTTTTTTTTTTTAATTTTGTAAGGGAGCGGTTAACAAGCAAGGATCGATTTCAACTCTTGATTGCGCTTTTGCAAATAGCACTACTTAGCTACAGCGATTATGCGGAAGATCTAAGAATTCGTATTAAATGTATCTCGATGCATTGAAGGAAGTTTCGCGATGACCACAACAACGGATTAGTTTACAAAATGTTCCAACGAGTCATAACTTGGCATAAGACAGGTGAATTTGTGTCAGTATTTTTTTTTTTTTTTTGCAATGAAGTACCTAATTAACACGATAGATTGTAGAAGGTATGCAAAAAATTGAAATTAGGAAGTCGTTTTTCCATAGTCGTTTGATACGAAGCTAATTTTAGATTCAATATTTTTTTTAATTGAAAAAAATTAAACCAATGAAATATAAACAAATGATAATAATCATAATAAAAGCCTCGGGCGTCTTAAATTAGCAGATTTTTCAAAACGTTAACATCTTTCGTTGTTTAAATATTAATTTATATTAATTGTGTGTCATCATATCGAGTAGATTTTCGAACTTTAATTCAGAAATCTAAACAAGAAGTATTGTAACATTAAACGCAAAATATACATTATTTAAGAGACTTTTTCTTTGGTTTATTATTTTTGCAAAGCAAAGTTTTACAGTACAATTGAATTTCACTATACATTTTTGGCGATAAAAAAGGAAAAAAAGTTTAAAATATAAAAATGTTAGCATGAAGGTTGCATATTGCCAGTCAGTCGGCATCTTACGTATTTTTTTTTCTTTTAAATCTGCGTTTCTTAACCTGGTGGAGCGTAGGAGGAGTTATATGGAGGCGCGAACGTATAAAATAACTAAGTATTAAAGAGTAGAACTAACTATAGTTTACTCAATTTTCTGTCACATGCAAATGTTTTCAACATGATCGCCATTGCTTTAGTTTTTAAGTTTAGTTTTCATCTACTCACCTCTGTAAATCTGTCATTTTCAGCTTCAGCATACAAAAAGTCAAAGTAACGAGCTAGACTTTGAAAGTGACATAAAGTGTGGTTTGTCACTGTCACAGCCTAAAACTAAAATCTTTGTGAAGGACAAATGGGGGCATTTATTCTACTGACGGTGTGAAAGAGATTGGTATTGCATGCTATTCTCAACAAATAACTTGAATGAACTTATGTTTACTTTTTAATTCGAGGTATCTTGTTAAGAAGGTAACTTGAATCAATTTGTACTTAATTTTTTCATTCTTTGAGTGAGTTCTTGTTTTCTATTTAGTATAAGTTCGAAATAAAGTTAATTGTACTAATATTAAATTTTGTGCCGAAATTACCTCCATTTCAATTCAGTTACCAGTTTCAGACATCTTAACCAGCTTTAGTGTCAGACTCCGACTGTACCATAATGTACCCAAGTAGCATCAACTCATCGGATTTTGCTCGGCCGATCAACTAACTCCTCGTAAACTGATCCTGTAACGCACGATGACATCGTTCCGATCAGTATCCGAGCACGGTTTTCGATTAGCTACTTTTCATCGGAAATCGATATCCTTCCGATCAACTTTCCCGATGAAAATAAGATGAGCTATATTCCATCGGAAAACGATATATTTCCGATCAAGTTTCCCGATGAAATTCCTCGGCACGGGACTGTTCTGCTCGTAAATTGCTCCAAATCTCATCGTATTCTCATCGAATTTTGCTGCTCGGATTCTGCTCGGCCGATGAGACATATTGGATCATCGGCCGATGAGAATTTCATCGGGTTTCGATGAATGGCCGATCATCGGCCGATGAGATGATGCTGCTAGGGAACACATATGCGCTGGGGCGTGATCATACATCAATAATCAAAGGTAGTCGCAGAAGCTGAAAAGTTGAGAGCCCTTGCTTAAATCATCCGAAAAAAAGTTTAGGGACTCCAGTTACATCACTAAATCCAACTTAGAGAAAAAAATAGAATAAACCTGGAGGAAAGATATTTTTTAAATAATGAACATTTTGCGTTGAATGTTACAAACACGTTATTTTGTTTTGTTGAAGAATACTTCGTTTGGTTTTGATAAATGTATAGTAAAAGTCGAAATTTAATTAGATTCCTTACCTTTAAATGAAACGAGAGAGCCAAGATAACCGTAAAACTATTTTCGAAAAGGGGCTCATCTTCTGAAACACTTCGGAATTTCGTTTTTCGAACCGACACCAATCGCTCGCCTTCGAATTCCTCACCCCCTCCATAATTTCCGTCTATTAGCGTCAAATGCAGACTGCTGGGACCATTTTTCTAACTAACAAAGAAGTCCAAACTTTCTGATCGCTCCCCCATCTATCCGGCTCGACAAAACTTAAGAAAATAATTATACCGTTCATGAGAAGCGACCGGGGCAAACTGATTAGTAAAAGCGACAAAGAAAACTCCCCTTAATCCTTGGAGGCACACTCAGTCAGATTAATCTCTCTTGTTAGCCATTTGCGACACGTGATTAAAAATGCAACAAGGATCCTCCACTTTTAAAGTTAAAACTTTTCCGTCCTCCGCTTCCCCCTGGAGAGTTTCACTTAAGCCTCATTAGCATGGGCTGAGGAAAGAACAGGAAAATTAAATCTTACCATTAATTAGAGTAAAGCCTTTCCTCCAGAAATCACAAGATCGCATTTCTTTATTCACGAATGCATATATATACACCGATATGTATACACACACCCACACACGCGCGCAGGATGTAGATATATATGCCTCCCCAAGAGGGCAAAAATGTGCCCTTAATTTGTTTTCCAAATAACTTAACAATTACCGGGCGTCCGTCCGAAAGTTATTCTCTTAAAAGGTCTGGAAAAGAATATGAAGATAAATTAGATTGAATATGTCACTGTTTTGCCTCCGGCGTTGTTATAAATAAAATTATCGCCTTTCCTTTTATATGATTCCGTTTCGTTTCTTAAACGATCGGAAATTGTTGAGGAAATTTTTCAAAGTGCCTAAATGCTCCGACGAAAACTTCCGAGAATGAGTTTCCAATGACCATCAAACATCACTAATGCAATATTTTCTCCGAGTCGGAGAGAGAGAAAAACAAAAAAAAAAACATACAATTCAATTAAAAGCGGCGAAAGAGTAATTTACCGATTAAAATGCTCCCATTTTTTCACATTTTCAACTTTCTTTTGAAATATTTTCCCAATTGCTCAGATTTAAACAATGACATTCTTGGATATTCTGTAATTGTTGAAATATTGTCTTTTGTTTGAAATTGAGCACGTTCGATGCATTAATTTTTTTATGCACATGCGAGACGAAGCATTTTGATATGAATTGTTTCGGCAATTAATTGATTCTTTCATTCTTCTAATGCCACTTAAGCTTTTTGTCTAAATAATTGTTGATTTCTCTGCAGCATTTATGACTTTAGTTTAATGAAGCATTTGTATTCTTAATTGTTCGTGTAAAAACTGTTCTTGAAGAAGGAATTACGTGTGCGGATTCAGTCCAGCTATTTGTACTTATTATTTCATTACATCCGTTTGCTTAAGAGGAACACTTGATTGCTTAATAATTTGGAAAAGTCTTTTTAGAAAAGGCAAGGGAGAAAAAGCCCGATTAAAAGTGTTACGTTTTATGCATTTATATTGACATAGCTCTGAACTCAGCTGTAATTAATGTTTATGAAATTGAAATTCCATTGCTGTCACACAAAAAGAAGGGTGAGGCAAAACGAATTTAAATAATGAAATTACTGAGTGTTTAGAGTCCGTAAAATTATTGCAATAAAAAATTTTTAAACTCGTAAAAATTTTTAAATGATTTAATTACGTTCTTTATGGTGCATTTAATATCAAGTGCGAATGCAATTTCAATGCTTTGCTAAATGATGAAAAAAAAAAGAGCATTACATTTTCCTCAAAATTAATGGTCATTCCTTTAGAATATGTTAAGAAAAGAATTCTCTGATATTCAGATGTATATGGATTGCTTTTTTTTCTTTCTCTTCCAGTTCAACGTCATATATTAATTTATCATGCTGAAAAAACTGAATAAATATCTGAACATCAATAATGACTATAATTAGTTTTCTAAAGTAAAATTCCATCAAATTTAAAGAACATTTCTACTATTCAAACTATAGTTTGCAATTGACTTCTTCAAATAAAGTCAAGTATTGTCCTCAATAATGTTTCATGGGACAAAGTAAAACTTTCTTTAAGAGTAATTATGTTTTTACAGATTACAATACAAAATAAAATCTGCATTTCACGTATTGCTTCCTCTTAATTGTTAGAAAGTACTTTGATCGGGATATTACTTTAATTAACGAACTAATTAAGATAAAAAGTACTTATATTTGTTTAGAAAACAATTCTATCTTTTAGTGAAACATCTAAGCTTGAAAAAAAAGTCTGAAAACACAGACTGAAATGTTATTTTCACAATTGCCCCTCCCGAAAGGTCACTCTTCAAAAGACTCAGAGTTCCCTAAAAAGTTACAGCTTGAAATCAATTAAAATAATATGAATCTCAAAAATATTGTTTGCTTTCAGCTGGTTTTCTAGTTGAAAGCTCCAGTAGATTTAACATTTCTAATCTCCTCTTTAAATCCGAATTACTGTCACACCAGAAATTATTACAAATTAGTTTAACTGAATATGCGAACTAATTAAAAAGGATAAACTAAACTACTAAGGCTGTAGGAATTAAAAGAAGAAAAACATCATAAATATGTAAGCTCCAAAGCAACCCCACTGAGAAATACTTAAAAATACAGAAACATATAAAGAGAAAAAAATAATAAATAAAAAATGGTCAACTTAAGCGCCATGTATTAAACTTCAGGAACCCTTAATAATTTTCGTCTTGTTCTCCAAGTAATTAAGTTGGATATTTTGAATTCAACGTGAGTTGAAGAATTAAGTTAATAATTTCATTGGTATTTTTTCCAAAATTTTGTACATTAAAGTCACCCAGTGAAATGTCTAAAAGCGGAATTTTACGTCTCGGACACTCAAAGGGTTAAAACTGAAAAGGGAAGGAAAGAAAGAAAAAACGGGCCTCTCAACAACTATATCAGAGTTTATACTAACACAAAATAATTAGCAACAAGGAAAAAAAGCTAATTCGTTCCGCTTTTGTAACGTGGCAGAGCCTGGTAACTGAAGGGTCGTTATTGCAACCCTCAGCCTCTTTTGATCTGAAACTGCTCTCTTACTGAAATAAAAACACCTTAACCCATTAATGGCTGACATTTTTTTTTTCAAAGATATTTTGTATACTGGTTATAAACAGTGTTTAATGGACAGGAAAAATAATAAAAAAAATATTATGTAAAAAATAATGTTTTTATTAAGGAAACAAAAATCGTCCCTTAAAAGTTACGATAGACCTTAGAGGGTACATACTTTTTTTACTAAATTTTTTTTCTGCCTACGATATAATATTTGAAAAGACATTTTATAAGAAGAAATTAACGTAAGATTAACGTAAACTGAGAAGCATTGAATAACTTTGAAAACTCAGTTTTTTTTTTCTTGAGATTGTGAACGATGTGATTTTTGATAAAGATCATAATAAAACTGCTACATAACACACTTTACAATGGTTATGTGCTGCAATCTGTTAATAACTAATTGAAACAATACCAACGTACTAATTGAACACTATTATTTGGTTGAAATGTTCATTTTGGAGAAATTCAGACACTTTTTGGACCGTCCCTAAAAAGGGACGCTAGGCATTAATGGGTTAATCAGCATTTGAAAAACAAAAAACTTCTTTAAAATAAAAACATCTAAATTTATCCAAAAAAAAGTTCGAAAATATCTGTACCCAACTCAATTCCATAAACCCAAACCGTTTTTATTTCTCACGCAGCTTTTTAACACCCTTTCCATCAGTGTGTGGTAAAAGTTTTAGTTGATTGAACAGAGTCACGCTAAAAGAGAGAACTTATGTTTCGTAGTTACATCATTTTAATAAAATAACTGGGGAAATGATGATTGAAGAATTGATTAGTGGCTAATAAATTTCGTTTTCGAATGCATTTTTATCTGTACTAAATTTTTAAATTCCAGTAGCCTGTCAAATAATAATGCAAGAAATAAATAACTAAATAAAATATTTTAATAATACATGAAGAGCAATTTTGAAAACAGTTGGGAAGTTGGATTCCCATCTTGTATCATAAATTGTAGTGATTCGAGCTAGACGGGTTTCAGTTAATAAATCCAAAAGACTAAGCGTTTTATTTTTTCACTTTTATTTCGTTTTCTTACATATTTCTTTTATTTTCTATGTTTTTTAAACATGGTGACTCTACTAAAAAATTTCACTGTGCTCTGTATATAGATTTGTGCTTTTTTAAAAAATATTTTCTCTCGTTTTATTATTAATATTTTTCGTTTATTTGAGCAGAAGAAGATTGGCGTCGGCAATTTTTTTTTCGTTCGCCATGATTTCAGGAGATATATTCATCAATACTTTTTCTTCTTTTTTTTTTTTTTTTTTTGCATTTTAAAGGGGTTTTCATCAAAAGATGACTTGTGATTTCTTTACTCATTACTTACTTCTTTTCTTTCTTTTTTTTTTGTCTGTAATAAACCTTATTAGCTTTTAAAATATCATGAACTTTGTGCACTAATAAAATCACTTTTTTTTTCTTTTCAGGAAGAGTGTGAGCTTTTCAAATAATAGATGAGGAAATTGAAACCCACGGGAAAACAATCATATTAATGAAACATTAATGTGATGAATATAAAATATCAAACAAATGCAAATATGCTATACACCATATGACATGAATTACAAAAAGATGAATTTGTTCAGAAAAACACGAGTTTCATTCAAATCAATTTCATATGCAGGTGTGAAATATTATTTCAAAGGAGAGAAACTTTTCAACGACGTTGTATAGCCAATTTAAATGCATTTAAAACCTTTGTTCCAAATTATATGCACTTCATATGAAACGCGTCTAACTATTACCTCAAAGGAGATGTGTCAAACAATCTTCTAAAGATTTAAAACGAGCGAAAACTTTTTAAACCCTTGTAACTCTTAATAGACTTTTACTCAAACATTAGCTTTTAAAAGCTATTTACTGCGTTTCGTGTTTATTAAACCTTAGTGACTCGAAACATTTTAGCTTGCTGTGTCACCGGCAAATCGACTTTTCACCAGATTCAAAGCCAGTGTTATAGCCCTCTGAACAGGGTGCTGATATGCAGGAGCCAGCGGCCTAAATTATGTTTTGATACCATTCTTGGCCATTATAATCCGCTCAGTCTTTAGGCAGCCTTTAATCACAACGGCTACCGGGCTCGAACTGACCGTTGCAGCTGCTGTCCAAAATTCAATTCTCCCTTGCGCTTGTAAGCAAGCGACTGCGTAATCAACTCCGACAACATGACAACAGTTTGCCGTATATATTAAGCAAACTTCCCAGGTATGGAGAGTCGGAGTGTATGCTCGTGTGTGTGTGTGTATTTATAGATAGATATATATATTCCAGGCCAATCAGGAAAGTTGCCCATATGCAATTTGTAAAACCTCTTTTGCCACCGACAGCTGGCTCTGAAGGGTAGGGCCCTACTGGTCAAGTGGTTTAGGGCGTGAGCTACGACCACTCTTCGGGGGCTGGTCGAGGGGATGACAGAGAATGATGAATGCGATCTTCATCGAACGCTTTTCCCTCATACAGCAGGTGGACAGGAGGCTGCTTTCGTGTAATCCATATTCGCTGCCGCCGGGATTTACTAAATATGGGCTATCGGTTGGTGCTGATAAACTATTGGCCGAATCAAAATGTGCATGGGGATGAATTTGGGTGATATTAGATACCCCGAAGGATGATTTATATTGAGATCTAAATTCTAAGCTCCACCATTAAGGAATACAGATTGCTGTCGAAATTATACGCAGAACTCTGTTATAATGTCACCTCCGAGGCCAGGGATTTGTATGTAATATGACATACATTTATGCATATAAATTTAGGGTGAATAGAAACAGCCCACCAACTTCGACTGCTCGATATATTTATTAAGGAAAGGATCAAGTGTTGTAAAACAAATGTCTAAATACTCTGTGATCTATAACATATATTTTTTTAATAAAAGTAATTGGACTGCGTTCGATTAACAAGTACGCCGGTCACATCAATGTGATCCCTATGGAAAACCTATAAGTGGGCGTGGTTTTTTGCTGTTTTTTGGTACAATTTACATAGAATCTATATCTTTTGCTCCTCCTCCCTCTCTCATTTCCTGAAAAAGTTAGAAATGACTGGCCTGTGAAAATGCTACTTCGGTGAACAACACCAACGATCTAAGAGCCTAACTAAGGCATCATATCATCAAAAGTAAATGAATAAATAATAGATAAATTAAAAAGATGAAATGAAAAAAAAAGGAAGAAAAAGAGGAAAAAAGAAGAAGAAATGACAAACAGAAATCTCGTCTTTACTTTGTGTAGAGTCAGCTATGCATATTGCATATATTGAAAAATCTGAAATTAAAAGAATAAATTTTTACATCCACGCACAATATCTTTATCCTGCAATCTCCATCCACAATTTTTGAGAACTAAGATTATGCTTAGTTTGTTTGACACTTAGATTTTAGGAACAGCCATTTTTGTATATGCTAAATACAGACGTGCATTGAAAAAGGAACTGATAAAAATTAGAAATTAGCGACATATTTTACGCATGATTAATACTTTGAGTTTGAATTCTAAACACATATAACTTTGTTAAAAATCCTTCTAAAAATCTCCTTTGCAATAAAGTATTTATTCAGCCGCTATAAACTTAATATTAGTTTGGTAAAAGAGAAACGCAATGGAGAATTTCAATAATTCTAAGTTTATAAAGGTTTCTTTTATTTCTTATTAGTGGGATTATATTGCATTTCTTTTTACTTAAACTTTCAGCTGACTTATAGCTACAGTTCATTTATAAATCCATAACTATGAAAATAATTATTGCTCAATAACTGAATCTCATTTATGATTCTCTCAGCTTTCAAGAGCAACAACATTTAAAAAGCAACTGTAATTGCTTTCGAAAAAAAAACACAATTACCATTACGGGAGCTGAAAATTTCCTTCAAAAAGCAAGTGGTTTCATAATTAATTTTTATTTTTCGAAATTCGTAAAAAAACAGCTGCTTTAATAGCTTTTCTTATTTGTTTCTATATCATTAAATTCTGTTTATTTTGGAGGAAAGGTCATTAAGTGGTTTTCAGTGATATTAGACCGCAAGTCGCTTCAAAAGAGTTCAGTTTGTGACAGTTGCTCCAAAAAATGTTTGTACGCAAAAAAAAAGAACTTCCACTTGTGAATGTCACAGGAGTTCCGCCTCAATTAACTCTACGTAATATCAAAAAGGTATATTTGCATAGATAACCCATTGCATAATTATATGCGCCTTTAGGCGACGTCCTCCTGCGTTCTTTTTGCTCCCGAAATAGGAATGAAACTATGTGTGTCTTTTTATACACGCATCAGCCGCGGTGGAAAAAAAAATTAATAACTGAACGATGTGAATTTTGGGAATAACTATAGCCTAAATGAATAATTAATTTTTATTGCAGCTCGTTAATGATCTACGCAAATAGGACGCTAATTATACTTGGGGCTTGGACGATTTCGGAAAAAAAAAGCTCCATCCTGATTCTTTGGTATAAGTTGGAAATTAAAGTCTTGCGGATAGGGATTTTTTGCAATTAAACTCGTATCAGCAATCACTTGCTTGGGCGTGATAGGCATCTACTCGCTTCTGAAAGACATAATGCTAATCAGTGTTTGAGGGAACTTAATGATTATTAGAGATATTAAGATTGGTCCTTTAACTGCAATAAAGGGGAAAAAGAAATGGGTTATGAAAATTTTGATTTTATCGAAATATCAATTAGTTATTTCGGAAAGAATGATAATTTTGAGTACGGTTGAAAAATATTTTTGTGTGAATTAAAAAATTCTTATTTTGCTCCTTGAGCGAATATGTTGAAGGAGATCATTTGCTCGTATTATGAACTAAAAGAAAGATATTCAAAATAAACTAAGTTGGCTTTAATTTCTAGAGAAAATCGTCAGCACTAACGATAGGTAAAGTATTCACTGATTTTTTCTTTTGAGTCCTTTGAGGTCAGAATGAGAAGATTTTCCTAGATGCATTGGATCCTGCAATTGCTTGACCAATTGAGGAATATGTCTGATGTCCAAAGTTTCTAATGAAGTAATCTTAGCTGAAATTAATTAACTGATTGAAAACAATAAAGATTTACTATAGGGAACATGGCTGTCTGGTATGAGATAGAGTCGCATCAAAATTATCATATTCTATATAAATATAAACTAATCATGTTGCATAAAAATGCCGCTGTACAAAGTTAATAGCAAAGTTCAACCGACCATGTCTAATTATAGACTTACACAATAATTTAACAAGCAAGAGTAGTAGATGGACGCATATCAGAATAAAAACTGGCATACTTCATACACCTCAATGACGTAGTTAAAAACTAAACTAAGTACACTTTTTCAAACGTATTCCATGCAAACACAGCAAACAATAGGTTTCTATTCCCTATCGCTGAGGGCCTTACGCAACCTTCAAGAGTGTTTCTATTGTTTTTGATAAAGCTTACTATTTGCTACCTTAAGGGTATCCAAATTTTGGGGTCTACTGCATATTTGGCCTTTTTTCCCTATCATTGATTACTTGGTAAAGAAACAATTTCCAGTCAAATCGGATTAATTAGGGAAAATGAACAATCGGTAAGAATTGATAATCTCCTTTTTCGACATTAGTTTTAAACTATCTGAGGCACGGTTTATTTGTTTGAGGTCAGTATTTTTTTTTTTTTTTTAATTTTTTCCTACAAGTAAAGTCTACAAGTGAAGCCACTGTGTCAGTTGGCTGGAAGAGAGAAAAACAAAGACATCGTGCTTTGAAGGGAATGAATAACCAAAATATCATGAGGCAAATGAACTGTTTTAAAGTTTGCTTCCTGCTGCGTTGCTGATGTACTTGAAGTTCTAATTTTTAATCAGAAGATATTCTTCAATCAATGATATAATTGAGCTCCTTATTCTTTCCAAATCATTCAAAACTTTAATTTCTAGTTATAACGTCACATCAGAATGAATATTGGTTGACTTTTTTTTTTCCTCCTTTTCATTTGACTTTCAGAACTATTCAAGAAACAGCCATTTATAAAATTTCTTACCACTGCCAATAGGTTAAAGTTTCCAAGCCACAGTTCTCGCTTTGCTCTGTCTCGGGAGGTGCTTTTTGAAGAAGTGCCGTCATCGAAAAGTTTTCGAATGGGTTCGCCGCTCATTAGACGGTGACAATTAGCAGAAATGGGCACTCATTTGGGGATCCTTGGCGTTTCTTAAGCGATTTTCATTAAACGGGTATTTGGAGAGTCGATTTCCAAGAAGAGAATTGAACGAATTGTAAATTCAGTTGGAATTTCAAAAATAAGAAAGGCGGAGCAGTTGACGATCAAGCCTCATTAAGAGGAAAAATTCCCAAAGACCTGTAAATTGATACGACATCCAAGGAGTTGATGGCAATTGAGAAACGATACCAGAAGTCAAGTTGATTAATGTCATTCTCGCACAAGACTAAAAAATACTATACAACATTAATAACTTCTTTTAGGAGCAGTTTACAGTTGAGCAGCTGCAGTTAAGCAGTTTATTTCAAGTAAGGATTTAGTAGAAAATACTGCAAGTAAAAGTGAATAAGAAAACAACAACATAAGTTACCGAGGACAGTATTTGAAAATTCGTAGTTCTTCCTTAAGTTCTTGCTATTTCAATACATACGAAGTTGAGTCAGGTTAGCAGAGATTTGGAAATTGGTTTTATTTTTCTCTTAAGCTCTTGATTTCATAGACAAAACATCAGCTAAACTAACTGCCTCAGTTCAAAGCTCACTTGAGTCTTGATCTGACAACTAGCAGAAATGGGCATTGGGCACTTATTTGTGGTTTTATACAATATGATAAGATATCTATGCAAGGAAATTTCATAAATAATTTGTTTGTTTGTGTGTGTGTGTGTGTGTGTGTGTGTGTGTGATCGCGCTACCTCACCATAGATTGCTTACGGGAACTTATTATTTAAGTCTGGGCAGATGCCTCTGTGATTAACAATGCATAACCACTATAGTATGTATATGTGAACTGCAAAAAATGAACCGTTGTTTTTACAGCATAAAGTTGGCAGCCGAGGTTCCAATTTAAAACTGTAAAATGCACAGTGATAAACTGTAAAACTAGCAACTTTACAGTTTCTTACAGTAAAGTTAGCAATTTTACAGTTTATTGCCTTAAAATGTAGTTGAATTATACTGTAAAAACAGCAGTATAATACCGGCAGCAGAGGTTCCAGTTTGAAAATGTAAAATGCACGGTAATAAACTGTAAAATTAGCAATTTTACAATTTATTACTGTAGAATTGAAATTTTAGTTTATTACTGTAAATTTATCAATTTTTACAGTTTATTACTAAAAAATTAGCTGTATTGTACTGAACAAACAACTCTCATTTTTTACTGTGTATGATGCATAACCACTAGATATATTTTTTAAAAACCGGACAAATGAGCTTCATGAACCCGTGAAGTGTTCATACGTCAAGCATAGTGGGAAGCAAGACTACCTTGATCAAAATCATATTATGTTTTTTTTTTAATATAGTTCTTTCTTTCAACTATGAAACCTCTGCGACCTCCCCCCCCCCCTCTTTTCTCTTCTACCTGAACCTAGGGCCATCGAGAGCCTCTTGTCAATTTAACCTCCGGGCCTCCTTCGCCCTCCCTTGCCCCAAATTGATACTACTCTGATTCCGAGCCAGGCTTCTTCAAGGGGCGAAATCCCCTATTTTCCGACTAGGTTGACATAGCCTCTCGTTGGCCCTGCTTGAATCGAATTTCACCACTTTAATCACTCGATATTTCTTGTAATCATAATTCTGTTAATAAATATATATATGCTAACCTGGTAATGATTTATTACTGGTAATTAACTTTTGTTATTATTTTCAAGCAGGATAAACCTTTTCATGTATTACCACGCATTGATATACTTCACTGAATGCAACAAATTGAAAAATATTTAAAGTTAGCACTTTTCAGCAATGTTGGTTTCACTTTACTGAATTTGTACATTTTATTCCGTGTATGTATGTACGTATATGTGTGTGCTTAAATAGCGATTGAAAGTGAAAAAAATCTGAGGTTCTGAGTTTAGAATTTTAGTTGTATTTATTACAGGTCTTATTCACCATGAATTAACCAAATTATTACATCTTTAAAATAAGCACTTTTCAGCGATGTTGGGTTTACTTTACTAAATTTATACATTTTATTCTGCGCATGTATGTATGCATGCATGCGTGTGTGCTTCAGAATAACGATTGAAAGTGAAAAAAATCCGAGGTTCAGAGTTTAGAATTTTACATTTTTATAAATAAAATAAGGAGATTGGGAGTGGAGAAAAAATCTCGAGAGAGAGAGAGAAAAAGAAGAGGCGCAGGAGAAGTTCTGACACAGCGGGGAGAACATTATAATATCGTGTGCGTCGTTACATTGATTGGCTCATGGGAAGGAGTAAGGCCGGAAAAGAAAGGCAGTAATGACCATCAGAGAGCGCCGCTGTGGCCTAATGACGCCCGCAACGCTCTTGCTGTCATGGGCTCGGCGACGCGTCCTCGCACCGGGGCAAAAGGGTCTAAGTCAGAAGTCATTGTTTGAGGCAAATGGTAAGTGGCATTCATGTGTAAGTGTAGCATCATGGGATCTGGGTGAGTAGTGAAGATGGGATACTTTTTATTTCGCGTAAATCATGTTTGAAATGGAAATTTGATAATGTAGCTTGCATGGCGTCTGTCTTTTTTTTTTTTTTTTTTTGCATTTGCAAATGTATTCATTGTGATACCTTTTAATTAGAAAAATAAATCTTTATTTGTAAAATAAAAAAATATATTATTTATTTTATTTGTAAAATGAAATTTACGATTAAAAACAAAAGGAAAGAAGGAAAGGAAAAAACGGAAACGTGTTCTAAATTTCAAGAACACCCCTGTAGGAAAATATGTGAGCTTATGGATTTTCAGACAGAGACACGAGACTCTTTTCTAAGATGCTTTTACTAACAACGCAGAGTATATTTTTACTTTTTTGCACAAACGTAATTTGTTAAAGTCTAGTTTCATATGTAATTCGTTAAATACATTTTCAAGTTTTATTATTTTTATCATTTAAGATCTTTACTAAACCCATGACTAAACTATTTCGCTTGATATTTCTAACGGTGTTCTTCAAACTCTCAAGATATCTCAAAGCAGCTTTTCAAAGATTTTGACGAATGAATAAGAACAGGCGGAACAAAATTTTTATTTAGATTTAATGTTCCTACAACTTTTGATTCATGCAAAGATGTCAAAACTTGCTCTTAATTCGAAATCCTGCTCTTTTCAGTATGATTCAGAAAGTTGAACTTTAAAATGAATATACTTTGGTTGCAATCCAACAACTGTCCACCGAGGCGATTTATTTTACTCTTTGGAGCACTTATTTATTAGGGCTGTTCAAATGAAAAGGTGCCAAACGATACTGTGGGTCTAAATAAAGATTTATTTAGAGTGTTCATCATAGGCATGAGCACAACAATCCCACTGATTAACTAATGAAGAATTCCTTGTTCCCAGAATTTCTGTGGCCGCGACGAGACCCAATCTTTCACTGTCTCCTTGAGTTTGTCGTCCGAGATGAAGCGCTTCCCTTTCAGATGCTTGTGAACAGGATTATTTTTTGAGCTCAGGGGAACCAATGACTTCGATGTGCACTGTAAGACACTCCAAAACCAATTCAAATTCATCAAGAAAAAAAAAGGGGGGGAGGCTGCTCATGAAGGTTGTGGATCTGCTTGATAATAACGCACATCCACACGTCTCCCACGAGGCACCGATCAAAATCAAGTGGGAACATCATGATCCTCCGCCCTATAGCCGGAACATGTCACCTTGCGATTTCTATGTATTTGGAACTTTGAAAAAGCATCTGAAAGGCAGGGACGTCATTTCAATTTTTTCCAGAGGGGGGGGGGGCAAAGGGTCCAAACACAATGCAATTTCATCAGAAAACATAAAAAACCACGCCCACTTATATGTAAATACATTGATTTCTCAACCTGCCCGCCCCCCCCCCCATAAATGACGGGCCTGCTGAAAGGGAAGCATTTCATCTCGGACGACAAACTCAAGGACACTATAAAGGACTGGGCCTCGTGACGGCCGTAGAAATTCCTTGAACGAGGAATCCTTCGGTTAGTTAACCCTCGTGGGTTCCTTGGGGTCATACGTGACCCCAATGTAATTTCTGTTTAATATATCTTGTTAATCAACCATTTGTTTTTAATGGCATTTTGTGACTTTTATTCTTTTAGTTTTCTATTCAAAATAATGCTATTATTGTGTTTTATTTTTCCCGAATTGCATTTTTTGCACACAAGACCCTTGGTGTCACTTCCCCAGAATGCCAAAATAAGAGGACGTTGCAACTTTTGTTCAAGAGAACTGGACAGAAAATGAATCGAAAAATGTCATAAGTATTTGAAATTCACTTGCAAAAATCATGTTTTTTCAGGTCTGTAACAGTTGTAAATAAATCTACATTTATTGTAAGTTTTGCTCTAAAATTTAATTTTTAAAGCATAAACTGAATTTTACCTTGATTGTGTCATTTTATTCTTATTTTTTTAGCATTAAAAAGTGTGTGAACTTAAATAATGCATGTAACATTCAATAATCATAATAAATTACTTAAAGGAAGCATTGGGGTCGTTTATGACCCCAAGGGTCTTGAGTGTAACTGAAATAGGAGGGACCCACGAGGGTTAAGCAATGGAATCGTTGTGCTCAGGCCTATGATAAGGTCTTTTAATAAAATATTTATTTAGACCCACAGTACCGTTTGGTACCCTTTCATTTGAACAACCCTTATAAGTGCATTTTCATGGTCGACATATACATGTCGAGTGCGAAATAGTCTTTGAGTTTAATGCAGAATTAAGTAAAAAATCTTTAAGTGAAACCCGAGTCACTAGAATGTGGAAGAAGTGCTGTACATATTACTGCACTCACAAATTGTGGCACAGAAATTTATTAAAGATGCTAACTTCAACACTTAACCAAAACTTTTTCTGCTCACTTATGATCTTTGAGGTTTTTCTTAGAAAATCATAGACCTTCCGAAAGTAACGGCCCTGATTCATGCTGCGGGCATTGAGAGTTTTATTTTTACGGGGCTCCTCATTTTATGAATGAAAAACTAACAAAATATTTTTACTGATTATATTAATTATACTCATAAATAAAAAGCAAGTTCTCTGTTTAATACTTATGCAAATAATTTTATCATTTTTTTATCAAATTAAAATTTCTAGTTGAGATTTTAAAAACATGGTATGATTTTAATAAAATGAGCAGCAGATTTCATGTCTTCTTGGGCTAAATTCGGCTATGAGCAGAAACCATTTCATTATCCTCATCAATTTAACCGAAATTAACAAAACTGAAAAAAAAGTGACAAAAACCTCTTATCTTCTCTTCATAGAACCTATATAACGAAATAAGATCTTTTCTGTATCCTGCTATAATGTACATTGTACAATTCAAGTGAAATTCAAAATGTTTGTCGCATTGTTTAAATTTCATGCTAATCTTATGCAGTATAGTTCATCATGAGAAGCCTGCTTTATGGGAAAATCAGCCAGTTCTCTCTTATCCTGTAATTTTCGTCTTACGTCATCTCGATCAATATTATTTTAGACAAAGCGTTATGAAACACTATTTTTAAAAAATCCGAAACATTCCTGGAGACTAAGGTAAACTTACGTATTGCGCTAAAAATACAAAAAAAAAGTTAGTTTAAGAAAAGCATTGCGAAAGAAATACTGACAGATAAAAACTGAAGATAAAGTATAAACTTCAAATTTCTGTGCTGCCAAAACGAACCTTACACATTCTCACTGTGTGAATAAAGCCAATATTGTTCAACATCAGAATGTACTACAATCAAAGGTGAAGTACTATATTTGCTGTGATAAGGCATGGTGATTAGAGGGAGAATTTAAAAGTGAACACTTATAATAGTAATGAACAGTTTAGGAGGCAATGTTTCCCCCCTAGGTGCCTTAATACATGTCTTAAAACAGCTACTGATTTACATGGGTACAAAAACGGAAAAAAAAAAGTTTTTGGTAAAAAAACAAAAAGCTTTGTAAATGTATTTAATTAAAAATAAAAGCTATGTGCAAATACACCACCAACTCGTTTATTCCATCCATAGACTGCAGTTTCGAGCTTTTTAGCACTCGTTAGTATGGAATAGGAAGTACGGGAGCTGAAGGCAGAAATCTTCTTATAGAGCAAAGAGAACCAAAAAAAAAAAAAAAAAAAAACTGGTAGCTAATGTGAGCAGTCCATGGATGGATTAAACGAGTTGGTGGTGTATTGCACGTTTCTGCCTCAGCTCTGACTTAGGGGCGGTTACTTACTGCTTTATACCAGAGCTCTGCCTTAAAATTTACTGACTGTACCGTACCAATGTGCGGTCACTCGCTGGTGTTCTAATTTCACATTCGCTGCCAGTTTTTTCGGCTCTCTTTGCTCCATAAGAGGATTTCTGCCTCCAGCTCGGTTACTTCCTGTTCCATGCTGACGAGTGCTAAAAGGCACGAAACTGCAATCCATGGATAGAATAAACGAGGTGATGGTACATTGCATGTTTCTGCCTCTACCTTGGCTTAGTGGCGTTTACTTACTGCTTTATAAAAACTATATGCTGTGCAAAATTTCATTTTGTAAATATACTTTAATCAAATTCGATTAAATGGTATTTTATTAGGGCCAATAGGTTTGTTTTTTTATGTCTACTGAGCCTCTTTTAAGTAATGTACAAAAACTATAATTGTCTACTTCAAGAACTTAAATCCCTTCAACGCTTTCTTTTTGTTTCGTCTTAAAGTGAAACATACCCTTTTTCCCTAGCATTTGAAAATTTTTATCACCTGTCTCGCAGAAATCTTCTAGCATAAGGATCATTCCATGAAAATGTCAACCTCAGCCGAAGAAAAAAAAAAATACCGAAGTAAAAAAAGTACCAAAAAATAAATGAATAAATACGTTAAAAAATTATACTGCATAAGAAGTTTTAAAAAAAATTGAAAAAGTATTCTAATTATCACTGAGATTAGCCGTAATAAATAGTTTGCAGTGTGTCTATACTGCTTATTATTTGATGGTTACGTTAGTCACTTTACGTTAGTCGCACTCCATCTTGAGTAAAAGTGACACTCAAGACTAAAAAAAAATTTAAGATTTAATAAATGTGTTTTATGTTTTTAAAAGCCAATTTTACACATTTTTCAAATATATCATTCAATTTTTAATACTTGCTTAACTTTGAGAAATTTTTGCCTCACAACATGAGCATTAATTTTCAGGGTTGCAGAAATGTTACGTTAGTCACACTGCTATTTTTGTTGAAAAAATATCTCCTGTCAGTAATTTTGTTTTAAATTCTTAGCATAAGTGATACATAGATACCATGTACATTGTAAATCCACCAGAATAACTAAAAAATATTTTTTATCCTTTAAGTTACAAGTAAACACAGTTACAAAATCAGCTCTGAATGTTACGTTAGTCACTATGGAATGACTCATAAGCATTTTCTCTTAATTTTAAGCAATTATTCTATAATGAAGGACTACCAGTATCTGCCTATTACTTTCTGTGCCTCTAGTATGCATAATTAAATGCAGCAAGAAAGAAACTTATCGTCCTATTGTAAGTCCGTTATCTACATTTTTTTTATGCACGAAAAGACAAAAATGTCACTTTTTGAACAATGATTAGACTTTGGAAATTTTCTAGTTAGCCTTAACTTAAATTCATTTTTTATGTACATATAAAAGCTCATTCTTTCAGCTTTACAATATAAACCGTGTTTAATTTTTGTAATAACTTTAATAAGTTCATTAGAGCTCTTAGAAGAAATATCGTCAGCACCATGATGAAGTTGCTATTGCAAAAATAATCAGGTTCCCAAATTTGGGAAGTGCGTTAACGATATGAAAACTGACAAACTTTACTCAAAAAAAAAAAAAAAAAAAAAAAATTAATAATAAAAAATTTCAGAAAAAAAAAACTGAAACAGTTTTATGATACAGAATAGTGGTACATATTACTCAGCAATTTCATTAAAACAAAAATAGGGAAGCAAGGCCCTTTTGATGAGAGTTGTTACTAATTTGAAGTTAAAATTGTTCAAGTCTATAGATTTTGTGTTTATGTCCTTTGTACTTCACTTTTTTTGATATGGTTTACTTTGTCGTCTAATAAAAGAGGGCATCTCTTTATAGAAGTTAATTTTTTCCTACATTATGACTGGTTTACTTGATTGTATAATTAATTTAGAGGAAGTCATGGCGTAGACCAGTTTACTTATAGACGTAATTTCACGAATTAGATTTTGTCATGTTACCGGAACGGATACAGAATACATGTAAAGCCTAGAATAAATTCGTGGTTCGTGTCATGCATAGAAGTCATAAATGATTAAATAAACAGAACCTTTTTCAGGTAAGTATAATTCATTTATTTTGAAGTTATGTCGCTCTTTATCATCTGCGACTGCTCATTTCGTCTATGATAAAGCAATTTATGCATTATATAACCCAAATCTGTGCATGCCAGAATGTTCGGACACGTACCACTCGTCCTCTCATCACATCCTATGGCTCTCACAGCTGTCGCCCTCCGAAAGAAACTCAAGATTTCCTTCAAAGACGTCCGAAAAAAATAAAGAAAAAAATATTATCAAAAGGCTGCAAAAAATTGAAGTTTCAACGACATTAGCTTAATGTAAGTTGAGAAAGAAGGGGCTATATGCCCACACACGACAAAAAAAAAAAAAAAAAAAAAAAAAGCCTTTCTGAGTTAAAAAGATGAAGCGAAACCTAATGTCGCTGTGGCACTTCGTTACCGTGAAAAATCCACTTCTTTAACGGGTTCACTAGAAGCAGAGGCGTCCTAATTATTGCCTGTTTTGCAACGGTAATTATGTAAATTCGGGTGGCGCAGCAGAAGGTTTTTAGTGACCACTTGGAGAGGCATGCTACTTGGACAGCGCTGCCGCTTTGATTCGGTAAATGATTTCGGGCTGAAGAAAAAAGGGAAGAATAAGTGCAATTTAACGGCCTCAGGCATGCGTATGTCTGTATTGGATATTTTCAAAGTTTATGGGGATCGATATACAGGATAGCGTTTCGTTTTTTGCCTGCATTCTGTTTATGGCATGTTATTTTCGCTAAATAAATACATGATGCTCTTTTTGGAAACTTTCTTAATTACCAGTCGATAGGAAAGATTGGATTAGTATGGTGAAGAGTTTTTTCTCTTGCTCATTTATACCATCTTATTAATGGGGCACATAAATATAATGAAGCGAATTTATATTCAAATAATGCTTTGATGCAAAAATCCAATGATGTTTCAAGCAGCGTGAAAAAGGAGAACAATTTCTTGATTTTTTTTCCCTTCTGCTGCATTTAAAGTTCAAAAGTATGGAACCAGATCATCGAAATAGTATAATTTTGTTGGGGTTTACATGGTTTAACTGGCGTTGAAGGAATTTTGAGTTATTTCCAATGTATGTAATGTTAAGATTTTTTAAACTGTTCAGTATTAAACGAATAAATAAATTTAAAAAAAAATTAAAAAAACAGAATGAAAATAACCATAATAACAATCAAATCAAAAAGAAAACAGTTAAATGAGGTATCTTGGTGAATATTTTTTAAGCAAAAATAATTTTAATGGAATCAGATTACTTTCTGAAATATTATTAGTGACACACATATTTCCTCACCAAAGAATCAGTCAGAACTTGCCCTTTTTTTTTAGTCTATAATGACACTTAACAGATTTTTCTATACTTTGACTATTATTTTTTCATTAAATTTGGCAAATAAAAACGGTGAGGATACCAATGACCATCTAATATTCTTGTAAATAAACCCAACGAAGAAACTGAAATTTAACCACAAAAGAGCGAGTGGAACCATGGGTAAATCCCCAGCTTCCGTAATCGTAATTTCCATTATTTCACGATATATCTAGAGCGAAACTAATTGATTAAAAGCCTGTTAATCACAAATTTAATTCCGTTTTTTAAGTAAACAATGCGTTACTGATGTCGTCGAGGCCATTAAACAATCAGTGCCACTATGATCGTTCTCTGCCCCCCCCCCCCCGAACTCCTACAGAAGCAGACGGAACAATAGACCGAGTAAGGGAACGAAGGAGGGAGAGTATCATTACAGACCATCAACGAACGAAAAAGTGGAAAAAAAAAGTAAACAAATAAATCTCGCAGTGCTTTTACATCGAATTAAGTTAGTAGCCGTAAAACTGCGAGTCAGGTGATTTTTCATGGACGCTAATGCAGTTAAAAAGCGCGACGACTGTCAAAAAACCGAGCATGCTTTAGCGATTATTAAGTTTCCGGACCGGGCTGAACCGATGAGTCTTTTCCTTTTTTATTGTTATTTGTTTTCATTTTGCTTTGACACTTTTAGCTCGATTGTCATCGTCTCGACCACCACCCCCCTCTAATCGTCGAGCACCCCGATTCGCTCGCCAACCCCCGTCCCCATCAATGATACGGATGTCGCTGCTAAAGTGTAGTATGAAGACAAATGAAAACGGCCGACGTAATTTGTCGTAATCGGCGCACAAACGCGAAAATCAAGGATATATATATCTATATGTATATATTTATCAAATAGTAGGAGATGTAGTCGGCGTTTTAAAGTGACGTTATTGCATCGTTATCTGTTTTTCTCCCTTCCAATTTCCATTCCCCCATCGAAACCCTATTTGCCGGCGTTTCATGTTTTTTAAGAGTTATTAAAATGAAATTGTCTCCACGTCTGAGAGAAAATGCGATGACTTCAGTATTTTTATTTTCTTTTTGTCTGACGATTCCAACTGTGAAAAATTTTGCGAAGATAAATGCTAGATATGCAAAAATTGTTTGCAATTGAGCTGTGCACGTTTTTTTCTGTATACTATTTATTTTGTGAATTGTATATTTAAATTTATTCATTCTTATGTATCATTAAGAGCCCTTTCGAAATTCAGTTCACTTCCGTAAAAGCAGTAATGAGAAACTCCATGCATCTTTTAGAGTAATAGCGATTGAAATTATTTTCATTCAGTATTTCTGTTCCAAGCAAAACACTTTATAATTCAACTTGGATGTTGATTGAATAATTTAAGTAAAAATTTGAAGTCAGTATTTCAATTGTTCTATTTATTGCTTAAACATACTGTAATTATCGCAAAATACTCATTATAACTGATATAAATTATAACTGATGAAAATTATAACTGATAGTAATTTTCGTCGAATGTTTGATGCTAATTATAAGCATTTGCTGTACTGAATTGGGAGATTCCATTGCTCCAATTTCAGATCAGCCAAGTTTTAGTACTATTTGTGTTTCACCTTCGTTTTCTTCTTCTTCTTTTCTTTTTGTTTTTTTATTTTTATTAATTTTTAAACTCAAGCACTATTTCAACTATTCAAAGTGTTTTGTTACTTGCTAACGTAAGTATATTTTATTACTGACTCATATTCCAAGAAATTACCTTGCAGTATATTTTTTAAAAATAGTTTTACTCTGCATTTAATTTCAAGACCATTTTTTTCTTTTCTCCAGAACGTTTTTTAAAGATACAGCACGCTTTTCTACTGTACAATGAGCGAAGAACATTGCAAAATGTTTCCAATAGCTATATAAAACGAGAGCTATATAAAACTGAAATGCTTGACCAGTATTTAACTTAGATAATGCAAGAATAAAAAGTCTCAATCAAGACGCTGTTCAGAGTCAAAAATTAAACCTAAAATATGAAGAAAAGTCTCCGATCAAAATAAGGAACATGAACAAAGAGTAATAATTAAAATACAATACTTTTAGCTGGAATTCATAAGGCTCTAAATTTAAGTGAATTTGAAGTTTAACCTGAATATTTGAAAACTCAGAGTTACCAATTGATTATTTTTACCATCTCATTAAATAATTACAGTACTCAATGGGTTTTAAAATGTCATTAATGTTTTTCTTTTTTTTCAGATCATGCTTGCCTGAAATGTTTGTTTTATTACCTTTTTGAGGTTTTATACATCGTTATCGTCGCTCCAAAGCTGAAAAATTACTGCACTGTTGCGTGTCTGGTAAATATAAAATTTAAGTTGCATGGAAAAGCTCAAAAATCTCAGTCATTTTTTTCCCTGTTCAATGGAGCGAGGAGGAAGGAATAATAACAAATGATCGCCATTCCATTTCACAAGAAGTCCTTTCAGCATTAAATGAATCGAATTTTAAATCACAATCCGAAGGCTCGCATTCTAAAATCGGCATAAGCCCTGGCTGCCATAAAAGGGAAAATTTTTTCGCCCTCAAAAAGCATTATCTCGGCAGACGGCTCCGTCTTTTAAAAATAGAGTTCCTTCTTGCGTTTTAAAAGCCCCGACTGGGGCGCAGATGGTAAGGGGGAAATTTTCCTTTCGGCGCTAAGCCCTCAGCTGGAATTTGCGAAGGCACTCATAAAGTTAAGATTGCCTAATTATATCGGCATCATTTGCATAATAATGGCTCCATCCCAGCGATATATAGCGCTTCCTCCAGAAGCATTTATCTCCAAACTATAAGAAAAGAACGACCGCCCAAACACCAGAAGCATTTCGCGAGGTTATATTTTGCGACCAAAAAAATGGCCTCCCAATAATGGACTAAAATGTCGCGCAGATTGAGTTTGGAAGAGGGTATCAGGGCAGATTTTTAAAAATTACACATAAGGGAGGCGAGCGGGAGAGAGGCCATTCTTCTTTTTGCACTTTTCTCTTAATGATCGCTAAGTTATAATTGTTAGTTGATAGCCAGATTAACGGGAAAAGGTCTCCTTTATTTTTCCATTAGAACTTTTGGAGTTCGTTCATCTGTAAATAACTTTCAATTACTGTCAAGGAGGATAATTAGGCGATGGTCCAGTCTTCTAATGGACCCTTCAGAGCTTTGAAAAACGAAGGATGAAAGAAATCTTTTGGACCACTGGTCTCAGATGTTTTACCCAAACTTAATTTACCGTGAGCCTTCAAAACTCAATAAACAAAGTTTAATATTCGTTAATGATTATGGTTGATGCGTAAGAAAGTTCGCTCTTTGATTTTGATGATACTTAATTGTCTTATTGAGGAAAAGTTTCAAAATAAAACCTACAAAAAAGAGATACTGGAGAAATAACGATGTACAAAGTGAAAAAAGGGAGGTGCTTCCCTCAAAAATTTTAACCAATTGCTCTAACAGTTAAATAGACAATGAGCAGCAAGCTTGTTTTATAATTTTTACCTGATCTCTGGATTCTCTTTTCTAAAATTTACTAACTATTCTACTATTTATTCACTACTTTTTCATTTTATTAAACTGGAGATAATCACATTCAAGAACATGTAATGAAACTTAAAAAATCGTTTTATTTCGATTGCTAACGTGCTAATATCCTTCTTAAGAATAAATGTAAGAACTCCTCAATTCGTCATTCGCGTGTCAAAGTGCTTAACATTGTCTTCAGTTTCAAAAATGAATTGAACCTAAATGTTCAAAATAATTCAGAATATAGTACTCTGTTAATGCCTAACATGTTAAAATAAATAAATGAATAAATAAATCGTGCGTAACAATCACAGTATTTTTTGAGGGAGAGGTAAATGCTCTAAATGGAAGCTTTTTTATAATTTCTCAAAATAATAAATAATAATGATATCGACTTAATAAAATAGAAACATAGATGATGAAAAATCATTAAAAGTTATCTTTTTTTTTAAGTATTACGTAAAATAAATGACTGTTAGGGCCATGCGTTCCCATGGAAAGTACCCGGATTTTCAATTTCTGCCTTCAGTTTCGGTCGCGTTTTACGCTGATGTGGAGCATGGTCCTTAGTATATAATACAGAAAAACCCAATTCAAGTTTAGAAATTAAAAGAAAAAACACCATGTTTTTCTTGTGATTCGAAAAAAAAAAGATTTAATCAATTTTTCGAATTTTGGTTAAAGCTCAAAAACTTAACCTTTCCAGAAGATTGTGAATAACTTTATTTTCATGTAACTTTAAAAAGATTTGTGCAAAATACTTTTCTTGCATAATATTTTAAATATTACTACGGAAATAGCTGAAAAAAAAATTTTTTCTTCATTTTCTCAAAGCATGAACGGATAAAGTATCAAAGCAGAATCATTCCTTTTAAAAAATTTTACAGAATCGCATTCCGACAATTCGGTGCAAATCCTTCTTCTTACATACATCTGATTTATATAGAATAAAAGAAACAAAAAGAAAAAAAGCCTCAGAGTAGCACATAATGATGAAAATACAAACAATCTAGGAAAAGAAAACTCCGGGAAAGAAATTCGAATTACTTATATCGTCAAATCATCAATAACCCGGATTATTCGAGTTTGTTTTCGTTGTTGCGTTTCTCTTTCGTATTAAATAAAACGTAGGGAATTGATTAAAAAGTATAATAAGAACAGAAGCGCAATAAAAGTAGGAGAGAAACTTGCCAAAAGAATAGAAGAAAGAAGAAACATAGAGAAGAATAACAAACGAAGTACAGAGATCGAAAAATTGATTTATGGAACAAAATCACAAATGATGAATTGCAATATGTGTTATCGGTGTGTCTAACTGTGTGCGTTGTGAGATTCAATGGGAAAGTTTATTGAGAAACAATCGTTGTATTTTTTAGCTGGTCCAATCCTTGAATAAGTTTCTTTTTTGCGCAAAAATCGCTGCGACATAGCTGGAGAAAATGGTGAAAATTGATTTTATAAACTCTTTTTCCGGATAGTATTTACTCTTTTTTGTTGAAAATTTCGAAATTATGATCGATAAAATAGAAGTTTATCGTTTGTACACTAGAACATGTATTTAAAAAGTTTTAATTGTGATACTTTAGATTATAATTCTGTTTTTTTTTTTTCTTTTTTGATTTTCATGTCTTTTAAATTACATAATGCTCTAGTAACTACAAAATCAAGGGATAATTTTATTTTAAACTGGTTTCAGACAAATATGTCAACTATTAAACAGAAAAACATTTGTATCATTTAAAAATTACTTTACTTATTATAAGCATTATATGTAAGGAAAATATGAAATATACTTTAAGTGAAACTCCTTTTTAATATTTTCTTTTTCGAAAAAAGTAACTTCTCCAAAAGATATTAACTTAAAAAGAAAAATACTAGCCTCATTGAAATAATTTTATTGATCAACATTAACGCATATTATTTATTTAAACTAAATTTCAATTGGAATATGTTCCCACTTATATAGTAAATTAGATGAAAATTATTATACGTTATGAAAATTTACCACAAAGTTCACCTAGAACTAAACAAGTCTACTTTTCCGTATAGATAGTAGTCTCGATATTTAACTATATTACTGTCATATGTCTTAGACAGCAGGCTATTTCAAGTGAACTTGCAACTGAGTAGTTAAGATAAATATAAATGAAGAACTGTTGTATCAAAAAATGTATACAGGTTGTTTATAAAGTCTAGCACTGATTTAAAAAAAAAATTAGAAAAAATATTTTAGATTTTTCATGACTTTTTTTTTTTTTTTTTATTTTGATCCTTATCACGCTTCGAGGGAGAGGGAAGAGGTGTCCATAAGTTGTGTCAGTTTGTGACAAGGGGAGGGAGTGGGTAACCACTGCAACATCATGCATTTTTTATTTGAATATGTTTATAAAAAATAGTGTGACCTGTGAGATGTGACAAAATGTATGGTGAAGACGCTTTGTTACAAACGAATGGAAAGGAACCATAAATGTAGAAAAAAGTGTTTCGTCAGTTATGGACAGATTAAATGTAATAGTCAGGGATCCTTGATAGCGATTTTTTCTGTTTATTACTATCAAGCTAATTTTCCGTGAGTAGCTTCATTTTAATAAGACGCCCAACTTTTCCTCTTACAACAATTCTTGATTGTGGTAGCTAACACGGGCAGCAGGGATCAATGTGTCAATTCTATGGGTCTCAAACACTTATCACTAACTGTGGCTTTTTTAATTAAATCTTAAGATAATAATTAACATTGTTGAAAAAATATTTGTCCTACAAGGTGTATGGTTTGATCAGAGTCCCCCTCCTCCCAACATGTATCGATTGCGAGGTCATCACAAGTAATTACTAACTGCATGAGTTTTTTTTCTACTGCTTACTTAATATGTATATAATTTAACAGTCACATTGTCCTACGAATTGTGTGGTACGTTATCCCGGTCATACGATCTAAAAATGTAGTACACATGCCTAGATGCCTGATGAAAAAATAATTACTATCAAGCTGCAACTTCTTGAATAGCTTCGTTTTAATGAGACTCCCAACTTTTCCTCTTACAACAATTATCGACTGTGGTAGGTAACAAGGGTAGCAGGGATCAAATGTGTCGATTCTATGGGTCTCAAAAAATTATCACTAACTGTGGCTTTTTTAATTAAATCGTAAATTAATTATTAACATAGTTTTAAAAATATTTGTCCTACAAGGTGTATGGTTTGATCAAAGAGTCCCAACATGTATCGATTACGAGGTCATCAAAGTGATTACTACCTGCCTGAGATTTTTCCTATTACTCAGTCAATATGTATATAATTTAAAAGTCACATTGTCCTACAAATTGCAAGGTACGTTATGGCGGTCCTACGTTCTAGAAATGTAGTATCCTGATGAAAAAATAATCAACACCAAGTTGAATCTTCTTGAATTGCGCCGTTTCAATGAGACGCCCGACAATTTCATAAACGAAATTCTGGATTGTGGTAACTAACAGGTAGCAGGGATAAAATATGTCGATTTAACGGTTCTCAAAAATTTAACACTAACTGTTGATTTTTTATTTAGTATTAAGGAAATTATTAACATAAGTGGAAAAAATATTCGTCCTACAAAATGTATTTTTTGATCAAAAAGTCCCCTCCTCCCAGCATGTATCGATTACGAGATCATCAAGAATAATTACAAACTACCTGATTTTAAATTTTTGCTTTTATTTGATTAACAGTCACATTGTCCTTCAAATTTCGTGGTACGTTATTGTGGTACTCCAATTGAATACACATTTTAAATTAGTGCAAGTAAAAATAAATTTACTTTGTACAATTTGGCAGCTGAGCCTTGCCGGTATGGATCCCCAGAGCATATTAGATATTTTCCGTAAATGTCGACCATAACCGAGCAAAAAAAGTTTCATTCAACCGCGTGTTTGTCTTCTAACAAAAAAATGTCAAGATTTTTTTTTTTTTTTAATGCTCCAAAATAATAATGGAGTGCTTTATGTGCAATTTGATTCGCAAAAATCCTACATTTCGACGGAAAAGAGAATATGTCAAAAAATTTAGTAAAGACATTTGGCTTTCTTGCAAAACTTTTTTATCTGCTCCCCCGAAAGAATTATCAACACATATATCAAGATGTTGTACTGCCTGAAAGTTGGAGTGACGAAGTAATAGGCTACCATTCTTCTCGCTACAAGAATTTCGAACGAAACCTAAATATTTGTGTCATGAAAGGTAAGTTAAATGAATATATTCGATTACTGAAGAGTACGTATGTAGAGTATATTCATTAAAAATGAAAAATTACATCAACAAAGGAAGAAAAAGTTCTATAAAGGCGAAAAATGAAAAAGAAGAATTTTTTTAAAGAAAATCGTAGGATATGATCCTTCTAGTTTGCCGCCTACAAAGCAAGAACTACTGCAACAAATTAAGTGAACTGTATTTATCTGTAACGTCTGGTGCAATGCACACATGCGGTCAGGGCCGTCGGCAAGGGGGGGTGTGGGGGGGTGCTACACCCCCTCACTTTTCTGAAGAAAGGGGCCGCCGATTTTATTTTATTATTAAAATGAAATTTTGGAAAAATATTTCAGGACTTTAAATGAAATTTAAAAGAGAAGTGGAATAATTTAAACATTATTAAGAATATCAGTAAACCGGAATTTTTAAAAATGTCCTGTATTTTCCGCGGCCCTAATTATTACTTATCAAAAATAAATAATTGGGGCCGCGAAAAATAGTTAAGAGTCCTTCACAGCAATATTCGTTGCGAAAAATACGAAATTTTCTCGTTCATGGGGTCATGTAAACGGGAAACTACAGGTCGCCCTGCCCAGTTTGGAAAAAAAAGTACTGTATTAATATGTGCGAGAGATTTAAAAGGTACGCGAACCTCTGTAACTAAAATTAGTTAAATTAATAAAACATAAATCAAATTATATTACATAATTCAATAAGATTGATGCAATATTAAAAAAAAGAATATATGCATAGGGCCGCCAAATTTTATATTTTAAATAAATTAAAATAAAGGATTGATGCAATAATTAAAAGGGGAAAAAAGATAATATGAAGGGCCGCCAAATTTTATATTTTAAATAAATTTAAATAAAAGAAAATTACAGAAAATACCATTATCGAAAGATAGTGCAATGTTTAAACTGAAGATAATTAAAAAGAAAATTTATCACTTTTCACTTTGTGTTGGGACCGAACGAATTTTTTTATGTAGTAAATTTGAAGAAATAATAATAATAATAATAAAAGTTTATTACACTGAAATTTAAAAAAAAGGGTGGGGGGGAATTAAATGCGGTTGCCTTCTCTGCGGCACATTGAAGAGGCTCTTTCAACCTCCTCAGACCATCAAAATGAAAATCGCATATTTTGGTGAATATTGTGCACACGGCCCACACGATATAAGTTACTGTGATACTCCAGATTTTTTTTTTTTCTAAATCACATCGCAGTCAAACGACGCAAAACTGCTCATTGACAGTTTTTTTCGGTGGAAAAAGGAAACAAACAAATGCACGGGACTAAAATATGAGTGTACAGGCTGTTTTGCAGAAAAAAGGCACCGTTTTGTGTCGAAAATCAAAGGGAATTTCGTATAGCCCGCGGAAAATTGAAGTACCTCAAACGATATATTTTACAGCTATACTTTATACAGCTATATTTTATTATTTATAAAAGGACAGCAGTTTTCTGAATTAAAGGAATTAAAGGAAAGTACAGCTCTCTTTACTTGTACTTTTATTATGTTTTTTATTTGTAAAAAATAACCTTTATCTGACAGGTTCTTTTTTCTTTTTTTGCGTCATTTAAATTTAAGTTTTGATTTTGAAGTATTCTATTAACAATATTATTTTTTTTTAAGCTGTCATATGAAACTAAAAATAAACAGATCGAAGCAGAAGTTTTAATTTTGCCCATTAATAACTCCGAAGCTTGTTTAGTAACCATATTCCTCGATTGTAGAAGTACCTCTAGAAAAATTGGTGTTATGACTTTAACAGAGGCTGACTTATGTTAATTAAAAAACGGGATAATTTTATATGCTTTAATAACTGTCTGAAACGTTTTTCAATCATTTGTTTCGAATGAGTTGCATACTTTTAAACGATTCTAAAATAAGAAGAAAAACTCAGTTTTTGTTGTATATTTTCCCTCTCATTTTTAATCAATTTAAGAGACATAGCACGAAAAGAGTTATTTTCTATTGATCACCAATTTAATTCGGGTATTCGCGTCAAGCTTACAATGATTCATTTAATGAAATTTTATCACTTGAAATCGTAAAACTACAAAAACAGTATTTAAAAAGCTCGCATACCAGACGAACTTTTTCTCTCCCGACTTCTCATTTCTGCTAAAATACAGCTGCTAGTCCAGTCATATTAGACATTAAATTTGCAAATCGGGGTGTAGTTCTGATTTTTTAATACGTAATTTGGGTCACCTAGGGTAGTGTGAATCTAAGTTTGCAGTTTTCAAAACCCTGTGCTCGCGGCGTAACTCACGAAGAACTGTAAAATTTCCCGATTTTTTTCAGTTTTTCCTTTATAACGACTAAACTATAAAACTTTTGATTAAACGTGTGAATAATCATTTTAAAGAACACTAAATTTGGAACAATTTAAGCTGAAGTGGATCTCTGTAGGACCAACGGGTTAGGAGATGTTGCATTCCGAAAATTGGTCATTTTTTGCGAAAAGTGAAAAAATTACGCTCTGATTATGTTTCGGATATTAATATCGATATGAATTACTACTCTACAAGAAACAAAACGGACAGGAAGTTACTGCAAATTTTAATGGCTTTCATTTAAGCCCCCAAAAAAGTCTGTAGAATCAATATTTCATTTAAAATAATTTTAAAAAAAAACGTAAATTTTGATTATTTTGCGAAATTAAAGAAATTGTTTCTGACAAGAAGAAAGGAGGACTGGTCGATTAAAAAAATTCTTAGAATGGTATAAAAAAGGGTAACACTATATTACAACGTTATTTTCATAATTAAGAAAAATCTTACAGGTCAACTTCGACATACGTACAGCATGTCCTAATGTACTGTATACGACTTACGCAAAACTGAGAAAAAGTTTCGACTCTTTTTAGTTTTTTCTTTATAACTCCTAAACAATGCAACTTTTGAGGGTACATGTGAGTACCTAATTTAAAAAACGATAAATTTGAAACATTTTAAGCTCAAGCGGAGCTCTGTAAGACCAACGATTTAGGAGATATTGCATTTCGATTTTTTTTACGCTTTGACCACATTTCGGAAAAAATACCGACATTAATTTTTACTCCTCAAGAAACAAAATGAACATGAAGTTACAGTAAATTTTATAGGCTTTCAGTTAAGCTCAAAAAGAAGTCTGTAGGTTAACTTTTTTACTTTGCAATAGCGAAAGAAACAAATATCTGTTCTAGTGAAAAAATGAAAAAAATTTTTTGATTATACATGTGAATAATCATTTTAAATAACACTAAATTTGAAACATTTTAAGCACAAGTGAAGTTCTGTAAGACTAATAGTTAAGGAGTTATAAAGGAAACAATGAAAAAATTCGGAAATTTTCGCAGTTTTTCGCGAGTTACGCGGCAAGCAAAAGTTTTAGAAAACTGCAAACTTAGATTTACACTACCCTAGTGGAACCAAATAACAATCAAAAATCAAAACTACATCCCGATTTTGCGAATTTAGCCCTTTTCTTCGCACATTATGACTGAACTATGCGGCTTAGGCGATGCAAGGGCATTTTTGATCCATAAAATTTTAACAAAATATTTACGATTTGCAAATTAGCTCCAAACTATGAAACGTGATTTCTTTTATTGTCAGTTCTTAAAAATAAAAAATAAATAAAAGGGGAATGGTGCACTTTTTCTCTTCAGAAAAAATTAATTTTTATAGCAATAATATCCAGAAAATTTAAAAAACTACTATTCAAAATTTTCTTGCATTAATTTTGAAGAATCATTCTCTCACCTTTTCCATTGTTATAATGCATCTCTGTATATGGCGAGGGTTGGAATGGTGAATAATTCAAGGGAGAACCCCCCCCCCCCTATATGATGAGCCCAGGGCCGCCAAATTCTCAACACCCCCCCAGATATTTCAGCTAGCGACGGCCCTACATGCGGTGCCCCACAAAAAGTGGCCGGAAAATTATGGATGGACGATAATTAACGGCAAATACGAATACTATTCGTTTGATGCTCCTCAAAGTCCATACTTTGAAGAACTATCTTCTGACTTACAAGGTACCTTATTAATACTATTTTTATTTTTATTCGTTTATTAATTAAAGGGCAATTTCCGCAATTTTTAAATGTTATTACAGAGTCAGATATCACTATAATGACGAAAATGAAGAAGATGAAGATAAAATTGAGATTAGTGAAAGAAGATGATGATTTATCAGAAGACTCTGATGAAGATTAATTGTTTTTTATGAATGTAAAGACAATACACAAATAATTTTACTGGAAAATAAAATTAGTAAAATTTCAAAACAGATGCTTTTACTTATTCCAAAGAGAAAGAGAAATTTACAATTCTTGTCGGACTCGTGATACTTACCTGTTTTCTTGTAGGACATTGTTTTATCAGAACAGAGAATACACTAACGTATAATGTAATATTTTGACCCAGAGTTAGTAAGAGCAAGAATCTGAGAGAGTGTCACGCCTGTGATTCATGACCTCTCAGATTTTCTCCCAAAAATTACAAAATGTTTATTATCTTATTGAAAGACCAAATCCAGAATGTTTTGCTCTTAAGTTGAGTTGTTTAGTTTCTATGGACCCCTAAAGATGAAGGTGCGGCATCAAAACTTAAGCGGATTCTCAAGACATGCAAGTTGCTGTGAACCAAAACTCTTACCAGGAACTGTTTAACTGCAATTTTCTTTTCGTATATGGAATATAGAAGGTTGAAACTTTACAAAATAAATGTTAAATTTGTGGTAAGTTGTTGTCGTAAGGTCGGTGAAGGCCTTCAAAACAAGGCATTTTTGACGTTTTTAAGCGTTTTTGAGGTCCAAAAACAGCTTGTACATTTCAGTTGGCACGGAAAAAGTAGTGTCGTTTGAAAGACCAGTGTAAGCACTTTAAAATAATGCATAAATAACTGACAAAAGTTCAACGTGCTTTTAGTTGCGTAAGGCCAAAATATGAAAAATGTCATATTTTACCGATATTCAAACGGTCATAACTTCCTCTGCCAACAACATATTGAAATATTTTTTTGCCAATGTCATACTCTATTCTTTGTCTTAACAGAACAGTTGAGTCCTTTGAGGCGAAATGTGAAAAAAAATTTTACAAAAAATTTATTTTTTTCCTGTACATTTTTTGTAAAAAAAAATTTTACATTACACCTCAAAGGACTCAACTGTTCTGTTAAGACAAAGAATAGAGTGTGACATTGGTGAAAAAAATATTTCAATATGTTGTTGGCAGAAGAAGTTATGACGGTTTGAATATCGGTAAAATTTTCATTTTTCATATTTCGGCCTTACGCAACTAAAAGCACGTTGAACTTTCCTCGGTTATTTATACATTATTTTAAAGTGCTTACACTGGTCTTTCAAGCGACACTACTTTTGCCGTGCTAACTGAAATGTACAAGCTGTTTTTGGACCTCAAAAACGCTAATAAACGTCAAAAATGCCTTGTTTTGAGCGCCTTCACTGACCTTACGGCAACAACTTACCACAAATTTAACATTCATTTTGTAAAGTTTCAACCTTCTATATTCCATATACAAAAAGAAAATTGGAGTTAAACAGTTCCTGGTAAGAGTTTTGGCTCACGGCAACTTCCATGTCTTGAAAATCCGCTTAATTTTTGATGCCGCACCTTCATCTTTAGGGGTCGATAAAAACTAAACAACTCAACTTTAGAGCAAAACATTCTGGAGTTGGTCTTTCAATAAGATAATAAACATTTGGTAATTTTTGGGAGAAAATCTGAGAGGTCATGAATCACCCCCTAATGCTAGGCGTGACATTTTCTCAGATTCTTGCTCGTAATAAGAAAAGTGGTCTTGTGGTACTAACAATTTTTGAGCGTAGGACCGGGATAACGTACCACGCAATTTGTAGTTACAATGTGACTGTTAAATTACATACATATTAACTAAGCAGTAGAAAAAAACTTGGGTTGTTAGTAATTACTTTTGATGACCTCGTAATCTATACATGTTGGAAGGAGGGGGACTCTGTGATCAAACCATACATCTTGTAGGACAAATATTTTTTCAACAATGTTAATAATTATTTCAAGATTTAATTAAAAAAGCCACAGCTAGTGATAAGTTTTTGAGACCCGTAGAATCGACACACCTACCCCTGCTACCCCTATTAGCTACCACGATCGAGAATTGTTGCAAGAGGAAAAGTTGGGCGTCTCATTAAAATGTCACGAAAAATGAGCTTAATAGTACAAAACAGAAAAATCTCTACCAGGGATCCCTGACTATAACTTAATGTATCAAAAAACAAAAAAACAGACAAACAAACAAATCAAGAAATCATTAGAAAACTAGCTGCGTGACTCGACTCTGCCCGGTAAACCTTGAGAATAAAATTTATGTCAAGTAACGCGTGTCCATAAAAGTCCCGATTAGATTAAAGTCGACATTTTGCGCAGTACGAAAAATGATTCAATCGCCAAAAAAAGTTTAAAATATCCGCTACAGAAAAAGCAAAAGCAAGAATTTTATTTGTTTATGTTCAAGAAAAAAATTTCAACACCTTTTTCTCATTAATAATTTATTACACCTTATTTATTTTTTTTCACGTTAGTGCAGAATATTTTTATAAATCTAATTTAAAACGGAGATTTCCCAATTTTCAATTACCCATATGAGTCAATCCATGTCAAATCACCCAGGAAAACGGGATTTTGTAACCCATGTCCTCGGATTTTGATAAAACTTGGTGTTATTAAAATTTTTATGGTGGTAAGTAACCATATGAATTCTTTTGCCCATATGTGATCTGGTTTTTGTTTTACAGGCCGTCAAACTTTTCAAAAAATTGCATTTTCTGTCAACCGCTAAGCCTAATCTGCATGTATACGTATCTCTTCAGTAAATTGTGACGGGTGCAGAAATCTTTCAATATTTCCAAAAATTCTCAGATATGTTGCTGAAAGTATGAGGATTTAATAAAAAAATACTTGAAATTTATATAATATAATTTTGTTTGAATAAAATTTGAATAAACTACGACAAGCATTTTTTTTCTTGTGCAAAACATGAGTTTACTTAAGTGGCATTTCACGAAAAGGCGGAGGTCCTATTCAATAATGGAAGCATTCGAAATGAGCCTGAAGGTGTGTTCTATCATTGCAAAGAATAAAATTAGTGGTTTTTTTCGTTTTCTCGTTGCTGTTGCACAATATACACATTTCAGTATCAAAATTTTTGAAAAAAAGTTCTAGTCATTTTCCTAACCTAAATTTCACTGAAAAGCAAACATACCTTTATTTTTAAGTGTATTTACAGCCCTATTATGCTACTTAAAAATCATCTTAATCCCTTATTAAGCAGAAAGAAAAGTGAGAAATAATTTATGACTCCCAAATTCAGTTGTTAAGTTCAGCAAAATATCAGATGTAGAAAAAAGATGTGCAAAACATGAATTTACTTTAGTAGCTTTTTATGAAGAGGCGGAGGTCATATTCAATAATAGAAGCATTCGAAATAAACCTAAAGGTGTGTTCTATCATTGCAAAGAACAAAATTAGTGACTTTTTTCGTTTTTTTTTTTGTTGCTATTGCACAATATACACATTTCAGTACCAACATTTTTGAAAAAAGTTCTAGTCATTTCCTAACTTAATTTTCAATATTTTTTGTGTAAAAGAAGCATAGCTCATGCTTTTGTAGCATAAAAACGTATTATATTTATTTTTAATGATTTATAATTGTATTGAATGTGCGAAGAAGAGATAGGATAGCACAATCTTTGAAGAAAAAATAACAATGAAAAATATGAGTTTCCGAATATTATCGGATTGTTTGTCTTTGAAGTGTTTGTGTGATCCTGTTTTCAGCAACTTTAAGGAATATACTGTTTGATGTTTTAACGCTCGACCTTCCTTGAATTTCCGACGTCGGACAGTACTTGTTGAAGTCACGTTATCATGAAATATTCGGAATACTTATTTTGTACATATTCAATCTCCTTTTGAAGAGAATAGTAACATCTTCCAGAATCTTATGTTACGGACCGTTTGACGTAGTTATTTCATCTAACATCTTACCATTTCTTGGTTATAGTAAAGATAATAGTTCTTTCTTAGGTAAAAGATAGTCTTGCTTCAAATCCAGCATAGTCACTTACTTGAAAATTTTCCATTTTTTTTTCTTTTAAACTCCAATAGCAAGTGTCTAAAGCTGTATTTGATCTTAACTGGATGCTGAAATTTCTAGTTTATTTTTATTGAATTATGACTGTCCGCGGTTCTAGCTTTTTAATTATCTCCTATTATTATTTATCAGCGCAAACCAACCTTCCTGATAAGCGAATCCAATGAAAAACAAACAAACCAAAATAGAAAACCCACTCACATTCTTTATCCCTCTTATCACCATGACCCATATTTTGATAAAATAAGAAGAGACCTGATACATGCGCAAATTCAAGGAAGGTTGAGCGTTAAAATATCAAACAGTATATTCCTTAAATTTGCTGAAAACAGGATCACACAAACACTTCAAAGACAAACAATCCGATAATATTCAGCAACTCACATTTTTTATTATTATTTTTACTTTAAAGATTGTGCTATCCTATCTCTTCTTCGCACATTCAATACAATTATAATTCATTAAAACTAAATATAATACGTTTTTATGCTACAAAAGCATGAACAATGCTTCTTTTACGCAAAAAATATTGAAACTTTAGTTAGGAAAATTACTAGAACTTTTTTCAAAAATGTTGGTACTGAAATGTGTATATTGTGCAATAGCAACAAGAAAACGAAAAAAAGCCACTAATTTTATTCTTTGCAATGATAGAACACACCTTTAGGTTTATTTTGAATGCTTCTATTATTGAATATAACCTCCGCCTCTTCATAAAAAGCTACTAAAGTAAATTCATGTTTTGCACATATTTTTTCTACATCTGATATTTTGCTGAACTTAACAACTGAATTTGGGAGTCATAAATTATTTCTCACTTTTCTTTCTGCTTAATAAGGGATTAAGATGATTTTTAAGTAGCATAATGCACTTAAAAATAAAGGTATGTTTGCTTTTCAGTGAAATTTAGGTTAGGAAAATGACTAGAACTTTTTTTCAAAAATTTTGATACTGAAATGTGTATATTGTGCAACAGCAACGAGAAAACGAAAAAAACCACTAATTTTATTCTTTGCAATGATAGAACACACCTTCAGGCTCATTTCAAATGCTTCCATTATTGAATAGGACCTCCGCCTTTTCGTGAAATGCCATTTAAGTAAACTCATGTTTTGCACAAGAAAAAAAATGCTTGTCGTAGTTTATTCAAATTTTATTCAAACAAAATTATATTATATAAATTTCAAGTATTTTTTTATTAAATCCTCATACTTTCAGCAACATATCTGAGAATTTTTGGAAATATTGAAAGATTTCTGCACCCGTCACAATTTACTGAAGAGATACGTATACATGCAGATTAGGCTTAGCGGTTGACAGAAAATGCAATTTTTTGAAAAGTTTGACGGCCTGTAAAACAAAAACCAGATCACATATGGGCAAAAGAATTCATATGGTTACTTACCACCATAAAAATATTAAATACACCAAGTTTTATCAAAATCCGAAGACATGGGTTACATGACCGGGTGAACTGACGTGGAATGACCCATATATTTCTTCAGGGTGGAGATATCGATTAGTGGTTTTGAAAAATTTCGGAAAGAAACTTTCCTAAAAAGTATTTTTTGCGTTCTTTCGAATGAGACCAAGATCGAGAAGATCCGATAAGTATTTCGCCAGATAGAGCCATTTTGAAGTCCTTTATTCGAAATTCGAAAGGATCGGTACCTTTTCCCGCTTAAAAACCACTCTATGATCCTTCCCGGGTGCCCAAGTATCTCCCTGCCAAATTTCGTCCAGATCCGAGGTAAACAGTGGATTTGTATGAGGTACACACACACACATATATATATATATATATCTAATATATAAAATTCTCGTGTCACAGTTTTCGTTGCCATACTCCTCCGAAACGGCTTGACCGATTTTGATGAAATTTTTTGTGCTTATCCAGTATCTATGAGAATCGGCCAACATCTATTTTTCATACCCCTAAATGTTAGGGGTAGTCCATTCCTAAATTTTTTTGTTCGCACATAACATCTGATCTACTGAACTAAAACAATATGTGTTATCGTAAATCCTTACTTCAATGAGCGACCCGATGGTCAAGTGGTTAGGCGCGTCAGGTTGAAGTTCCTGATGGAATGAGATCGAATCCAGGTCCGCAAGGGTTTTTTTCGAACAGATGCATGTTTTTTTTTTTTGAATGATTTTAATGATTGTAATGTCCTTATGCAGGTACATACCCTCATGGGGATCTACCCCATATTTGTTTATAGTACAAAATGACAGTTTTGGTCGGATCTTTGTTAAAATTGGCAATGGGATCCTTCGATGCTGTAGAATTTTCTTATAGGCGTTTGTGCCATTTTTGGGGGCTTTGAATCGATTGTGGCAATAAATGGTTTTTGATTTGCGGTACTTATATTATTTTTTCAAAAATTATATACACTATCAATTATATTATGTTAATTTTTGTACCTTTATAAAATTCTGTATTTTATACCTTGCATTTACGTCAAATTCAAGGTAAAATTAAAAGTCAAAAATTCTGAAGAAGATAAATATATGTTAAAAATTAAAGTAACTATTTTTGTGATTTTCATATTGGTTGTGACCAAAAAACGTCATTACAAACAAATAAAATGTATCAAACACCATGAGTGTTGAATTATTAGGCAAAATCTGCTGTATAAAGTTTTTTTTCACTGCTAGAGGGGGGGGGGGGTATGAACGACCATTAAAGTGACACAAATTTTTAAAAAATAAAGGTTGGATCTCCAATTATCTTGCTTCGTAATTTGAACTGTGCAACGGTACGCGATTAGTCATTCAAAAATTAATGAAAAACGTGATCGAAGCCAGGATTTTAACTGGCAAGTTCAGAGGTGAAAATATACTCATACCACGGATTCCTATTATACCTACAGATGTGCCAATTCAATTCAAACGTATTCAGTTTCCGATTAGATTGGCATTTGCAATGACTATCAACAAATCCCAAGGTCAATCGATGTCTGTTTGTGGCTTAGATTTGAGAACACCATGTTTTTCACACGGACAATTATACGTGGCATGCTCTCGAGTGGGTAAACCATCCAGTTTGTTTGTGTTAGCTAAAAATGGACTAACAAAAAATATTGTTCACGCTATAGCATTAAGAGATTGATATTGTTTAATAGTGTTACTGTCGTAATTGTTTAATTAATGATATATAATTTTAAGGAATAAATTATAATAACTTAAAAACTAGTATATATATATATACTAGTTGACCCGGCAAACGTTGTTTTGCCAAATAAATAATTTCCTAGTAATTTCTAGTGTTGACAAAAAATAGCTTACTTATTGTAAGTATGTATGTATGTATGGTAGAATGTGTATATTGTATGTATGTAAGAATGTGGTATATGCGTGAAATAAGCATGGAGCGCTGTGAACGATGCGGGAATATAAAAATAACAAAAGGCAAACATTTTTAATTTATTATAATTTATTCCTTAAAATTATATATCATTAATTAAACAATTACGACAGTAACACTATTAAACAATATCAATCTCTTAATGCTATAGCGTGAACAATATTTTTTGTTAGTCCATTTTTAGCTAACACAAACAAACTGGATGGTTTACCCACTCGAGAGCATGCCATGTATAATTGTCCGTGTGAAAAACATGGTGTTCTCAAATCTAAGCCACAAACAGACATCGATTGACCTTGGGATTTGTTGATAGTCATTGCAAATGCCAATCTAATCGGAAACTGAATACGTTTGAATTGAATTGGCACATCTGTAGGTATAATAGGAATCCGTGGTATGAGTATATTTTCACCTCTGAACTTGCCAGTTAAAATCCTGGCTTCGATCACGTTTTTCATTAATTTTTGAATGACTAATCGCGTACCGTTGCACAGTTCAAATTACGAAGCAAGATAATTGGAGATCCAACCTTTATTTTTTTAAAATTTGTGTCACTTTAATGGTCGTTCATATCCCCCCCTCTCGCAGTGAAAAAAAACTTTACACAGCAGATTTTGCCTAATAATTCAACACTCATGGTGTTTGATACATTTTATTTGTTTGTAATGACGTTTTTTGGTCACAACCAATATGAAAATCACAAAAATAGTTACTTTAATTTTTAACATATATTTATCTTCTTCAGAATTTTTGACTTTTAATTTTACCTTGAATTTGACGTAAATGCAAGGTATAAAATACAGAATTTTATAAAGGTACAAAAATTAACATAATATAATTGATAGTGTATATAATTTTTGAAAAAATAATATAAGTGCCGCAAATCAAAAACCATTTATTGCCACAATCGATTCAAAGCCCCCAAAAATGGCACAAACGTCCATAAGAAAATTCTACAGCATCGAAGGACCCCATTGCCAATTTTAACAAAGATCCGACCAAAACTGTCATTTTGTACTATAAAAAAATATGGGGTAGATCCCCATGAGGGGATGTACCTGCATAAGGACATTACAATCATTAAAATCATTCAAAAAAAAACAAACATGCAGCTGTTCGAAAAAAACCCTTGCGGACCTGGATTCGATCTCATTCCATCAGGAACTTCAACCTGACGCGCCTAACCACTTGACCATCGGGTCGCTCATTGAAGTAAGGATTTACGATAACACATATTGTTTTAGTTCAGTAGATCAGATGTTATGTGCGAACAAAAAAAATTTAGGAGTGGACTACCCCTAACATTTAGGGGGATGAAAAATAGATGTTGGCCGATTCTCATAGATACTGGATAAGCACAAAAAATTTCATCAAAATCGGTCAAGCCGTTTCGGAGGAGTATGGCAACGAAAACTGTGACACGAGAATTTTATATATTATACAGGGTGTCCACTCCAATCGTGGACCAATAGCTAATTTCTAAACCGTTAGAGATAAGCATATAGTTTATTTAGGAAAAAATCTCCAAATTACGAAAGGAATTTTGGGTCTATTCAATGTTTTTCAAAAAATCAAATTTTGAAAGAGTTACGAAATTTAAATTTTTATACAGCCCCCCAGTCCTATCAATCATATTTAGTAAAACATTCTTGACACTGTAACGTTTAAAACTAAAAAAAAATCACTCTTCTACCACAAAAATTGACCGAGTTATGACGTTTTGAAAAATCAAGATTTTGCATTATTTCATGACGTCATCGAGAGATCGCTTAAGGGACCGTATGCGAAATCCTTCAAAATCTTGATTTTTCAAAACGTCATAACTCGGTCAATTTTTGTGGTAGAAGAGTGATTTTTTTTTAGTTTTAAACGTTACAGTGTCAAGAATGTTTTACTAAATATGATTGATAGGACTGGGGGGCTGTATAAAAATTTAAATTTCGTAACTCTTTCAAAATTTGATTTTTTGAAAAACATTGAATAGACCCAAAATTCCTTTCGTAATTTGGAGATTTTTTCCTAAATAAACTATATGCTTATCTCTAACGGTTTAGAAATTAGCTATTGGTCCACGATTGGAGTGGACACCCTGTATATATATATTAGAGATGGAACGAAGCGGCATTTGGCCGAAGCGCCGAATACCGAAGCTTCGGCCAACTAATAGCCGAAGCTTCGGCTGGCGCACATATTGAAGTTTTTGGATTAAATGCATAATAAATGCTCAGAGTTTTATACTGTTCTCCATATGTTTTAATATTCTTAGCGTTACACAATATTTTCAGCTTACTGTGGCATTCTTAAATTGATTTCATTAATTAAAGTTTATTTTTATTTTGGTTGTTTTTATTTTAATGTTCTTAGTATTACACAACATTTTCAGCTTACTGAGTCATTCTTAAATTAATTTCACTAATTAAAAGTTTTCTTGTTTTGTTTTGCTTTGTACTGCTAGTACAAGAAAAGACGACATTACTATTTTTGTATTGCAAATTAGTAGTAGGAAGCTCTACTTGGAACATGAAAAGCTCAGTCTGCAGTTCAGTTGATGTTTTATAATAAAACAACTTGGGTGAATGTGTGCTACTAATGGACTGAACCCCTTCCTCATATTTTGATTCATACAAAAGTAAATAAGATGTAGCTTTAAGTTATGTATTAGCAATTACTTAACTTGTTTTACTATATCCTGATTTTGTTGTTTAGAATCTTGATCAATGAAATACATAAGTTTATATATGTTGATAGATTAATGCATCTCTTTAAAAAACTGAAATTGTGTACCTATAAATTTCAAAAAATATAAAATTTTAAAAGAAAGTAATTCAGGATGCATAATAGTTGCACATCTGCCCTTGTACACATAAGAACTATTACCATTGTTCAAAGTTTCAAAGCTAGAAATCATTGAAAAATACTTAATGCAGTATATTTATATAGCTGTTATTTTAAACTAAAGTTTTTTTGAACAAGTATAACGAAATGTAATCTTTAAAAGAACATATTGTTAATAAATATTTTATTAATTATTGAATGCATTCTGGCTTCAAATGTTCAATACGCACATATTTTTAATTGAATATAAATTTCTATTATGCTTTATCATGAGGAACAATTTTGAGTTAAAAAGACTATCTTTTATGATAATAATTGTAACAGAAAATTTGCTGCATAAATTTCAGGCCGAAGCAGCCGAAGCGGCCGAATCACGATTCGTGCTTCGGCCAGACCGAAGCCTCGGCAAAGTGGCCGAAGCTTCGTTCCATCTCTAATATATATATATATATATATATATATATATATATATAATATATAATATATATATATATATATATATATATATATATATATTCTGTTTTATTTATACGAATTAGATTAATACACTGCTCGACATTGAAAATGCAATACCAAGAAGGAGTGATCAGAAATTGATGAAATTTGGTAAGAAGACAGAGACAGCATGGAACAATAAGTGATATTTATTTCAAAATAAATAAGCAAAATTTAGAGCGAGGACGGCGTCGGCTCAGTAAGAAGTAGGACCACCGCGGACAGCGATGCACGAAGAAACATGTCTAGGCATGGAGTCAATAAGCCTGCGGATGGTGTCCTGAGGGATGGCACTCCATTCCCTTTCAACCATTTGCCACAGTTCGTCCTCTGAACGAGGCAGTGGCAGGTTCTGCAAACGGCGTCCAATCACGTCCCACACATGTTCGATTGGTGACAAGTCAGGAGAGTATGGTGGCCAGGAAAGCATCTGTACACCTCGTAGAGCATGTTGGCTGATTCGAGCACTGTGAGGCCGGGCGTTATCCTGTTGAAAAATTGCATTTGGCAGACCCTGAAGGTAGGGGATTGCCACCGGCCGCAGTACATTATCTACATATCGTTGGGCCGTCATAGTGCCCCGAATACGAACTAGAGGTGATACGGAATTGTATGCAATAGCGCCCCAAACCATTATGCTACGTTGTCGCGCTGTGGGGCGTTCCACAGTTACTGCCGGATTCGATCTTTCTCCACGTCGACGCCACACACGTATGCGATGACTATCGCTGGACAAACAGAAGCGGGATTCATCTGAGAACACTACGGTTTGCCATTCTGCCATCCACGTCGCTCTGGTCCGGCACCATTCCAAACGTTGGAGTCTGTGCTGTGAGGTCAATGGCAGTCTTCTTAGCGGGCGCCGTGATTGCAGGCCACGTGCAACCAGTCGACGGGAAATGGTTCTGGTCGACACAGGAACATCCAGGGTACCTTGCACGTGCTGCAGAATCGACGTACAAGTGACTTGCGGGTCCGCCACAGCTTGTCGGTGAATCCGTCGATCCAAGCGGTCTGACGTCACTCTGGCTGCACCTGCACCCCTCAATGTGGCTACATTTCCTCTTTCCAACCATCTCCGACACAGCCGATGCACAGTGCTTGCATCCATGTGGGTATCAGCTGCAATTTGACGTATGGACCAACCTCCCCTTCTCAGTCCGATCACCATACCCCTTGTAAAGTCGTCTATATGCTGGAAGTGTCTTCGTTGAGGACGGCGTGGCATTTCCTCCTATCACACGTATCCTTCGAGACAAAACCCAAATTTCTCCGATAATTAGTCTGGCAGAAAAACCAACATGAACATAGCCCACTTTTCAACTTCATTCTCTTATATCTTACTTCACGTGCGTCGGAGAGCTGCGCATTTCATATCATTTGCATAACTCAGTGACGTGCGTCTACGGTAAAATTTGCATGAATTTCTGACCACTCCTTCTTGGTGTTGCATTTTCAATGTCGAGCAGTGTATTCAAGAATTAAAAGTTAGAAAATAACGATTTGAGACTGGGGAAATGTGGGTCTGTTCATTTCCATTATTATTATTTATTGTTACTATTATTATAATTTTGACTCAACTTTTCTTTTCAAAAGCTAACATATTAATTGTTTTTGTCCCCCGACGCAACAAAGAAAGTTTGACGTGTTTAATGTGCATCTGTGCATCTCTCTGTGGAACTCTAACGCCTAAAGGATGGATCGATTTTTATTTATTTATTTATTTATTTATTTTTTTGAAAAGAGAGTTGATTGAGAGTGTTCCCAGCTAGATCAACTCTTCTGATGAAATTAATTAACGAAAACATTGATTAAAAGCTTTTAAAACGTTTTTTGAGATTTTTGAATTAAAAACATATTTAAAAATTTGAAACAATGGCACCAAAAGAAAGAAAAAAAAATATATGTTTGAAACTTCCATGTTAATATATAAAACTCGAATTATAACGTTGTTTAGCAAAAAAAAAAAACCGCTGCTAAGCCATTATTCACGCGATTGGAAACCAATGTCATTGTTGGCCGACGAGGAAAGAAAATTCAATGACTTAAAATTATCATCTGTTGCCCGTTTCTATTTGTTAACAATTAAAATATTTGTAATAGATTTTAGTATAGGATTTTTAAAGGATTTTCAATTTCCACTTTTTATTCTTCTTTTGCCGATTGGGTCATTCCAAGTGAAATCAACAAGCCTCAAAACTTGACCATCACCAATTTCAAAAAAAAATCATAAGGTTGAATACGTCTATAAAGTGACACAAAAAAAAAAATGATTTTTAAAATTTTTTTCAGCTGTTAGTGTTTTGTGGGGGACCCCCTAAAAAACTCGAAAAATGGCAAAAAGTCGAATTTTGGCACATACAAAGATTCAGTTTTCTCAGCTTCTATTGCAGCTAAAGTCTTTTGTTATATGTCATTTTAAAGCTCTTTAAACAAGCTTTCATATGATACTAGCTGATCCGGCAAACGTTGTTTTGCCATATAAATAATTTCCTAGTAATTTCTAGTGTAGACAAAAAATAGCTTACTTATTGTAAGTATGTATGTATGTATGGTAGAATGTGTATATTGTATGTATGTAAGAATGTGGTATATGCGTGAAATAAGCATGGAGCGCTGTGAACGATGAGGGAATATAAAATAACAAAAGGCAAACATTATTTTTAAGTTATTATAATTTAGTCCTTAAAATTATATATCATTAATTAAACAATTACGCCAGTAACACTATTAAACAATATCAATCTCTTAATGCTATAGCGTGAACAATATTTTTTGTTAGTCCATCTTTAGCTAACACAAACAAACTGGATGGTTTACCCACTCGAGAGCATGCCACGTATAATTGTCCGTGTGAAAAACATGGTGTTCTCAAATCTAAGCCACAAACAGACATCGTTTGACCTTGGGATTTGTTGATAGTCATTGCAAATGCCAATCTAATCGGAAACTGAATACGTTTGAATTGAATTGGCACATCTGTAGGTATAATAGGAATCCGTGGTATGAGTATATTTTCACCTCTGAACTTGCCATTTAAAATCCTGGCTTCTATCACTTTTTTCATTAATTTTTGAATGACAAATCGCGTACCGTTGCACAGCCGGGGCGGGTTCAAATTACGAAACAAGATAAGTGGAGATCCAACCTTTATTTTTTAAAAATTTGTGTCACTTTAATGGTCGTTCATATCCCCCCCTCTCGCAGTGAAAAAAAACTTTACACAGCAGATTTTGCCTAATAACTCAACACTCATGGTGTTTGATACATTTTATTTGTTTGTAATGATGTTTTTTGGTCACAACCAATATGAAAATCACAAAAAATAGTTACTTTAATTTTTAACATATATTTATCTTCTTCAGAATTTGTGACTTTTAATTTTACCTTGAATTTGACGTAAATGCAAGGTATAAAATACAGAATTTTATAAAGGTACAAAAATTAACATAATATAATTGATAGTGTATATAATTTTTGAAAAAATAATATAAGTGCCGCAAATCAAAAACCATTTATTGCCACAATCGATTCAAAGCCCCCAAAAATGGCGCAAACGTCCATAAGAAAATTCTACAGCATCGAAGGACCCCATTGCCAATTTTAACAAAGATCCGACCAAAACTGTCATTTTGTACTATAAAAAAATATGGGGTAGATCCCCATGAAGGGATGTATCTGCATAAGTTCATTACAATTATTAAAATCATTCAAAAAAAAAAAAACATGCAGCTGTTCGAACAAATCCTTGCGGGCCTGGATTCGATCTCATTCCATCAGGAACTTCAACCTGACGCGCAAAACCACTTGACCATCGGGTCGCTCATTGAAGTAAGGATTTACGATAACACATATTGTTTTAGTTCAGTAGATCAGATGTTATGTGCGAACAAAAAAAAATGTATGGGTGGACTACCCCTAACATTTAGGTGGATGAAAAATAGATGTTGGCCGATTCTCATAGATACTGGATAAGCACAAAAAATTTCATCAAAATCGGTCAAGCCGTTTCGGAGGAGTATGGCAACGAAAACTGTGACACGAGAATTTTATATATTAGATGTGACTTGACAAGTTTTCGTGATGTTAAAATTTCAAGGTCACCGAAAGCAATATTTGACCTTGAGTATCTCTAAAAGTGTATTTTTTAAAAATCTGAAAAAAATATATATATTACTTCCCAATGTAGTGTATATGTGGTAAAAATTTCAGAATGGGACAGCAATGGGATCTGGATGAAAAGGGACAGAGACTTTTTACACTATTACCACTTTATTGCAATGCCATGGCTATACTGGAGATACATGTATATAATACAGAAATATTGCAAACTGTGAAATGCTAGTTATAAGTGACGGTTGTTATAAGTGACAGCATTTCACAGTTAGCAATATTTCTGTATTATATGTCTCCAGGAGCCATAGCATTGCAATAAAGTGGTAATAGTGTAAAAAGTCTATGTCCCTTTTCATCCATATCCCATTGCTGTCCCATTCTGAAATTTTTATGACATATACACTGCATTGGGAAGTAATATATATATATATTTTTTTTTTCAGATTTTTAAAAAATACACTTTTTGAGATATTCAAGGTCAAATAATGCTTTCGGTGACTTTGAAATTTTAACATCCCGAAAACTTGTCAAGTCATATATCATATGAAAGCTTGTTTAAAGAGTTTAAAAATGACATATAACAAAAGACTTTAGCTGCAATAGAAGTTGAGAAAATTGAATCTTTGTATGTACCAAAATTCGACTTTTTGCCATGTTTCGAGTTTTTTTAGGGGGTCCCCCACAAAAAACTAACAGCTGAAAAAAAATTTTAAAAATCATTTTTTGTATCACTTTATAGACGTATTCAACCCTATGATTTTTTTTTTTTTTTTTTGAAATTGGTGATGGTCAAGTTTTGATGCTTGTTTATTTCACTTGGAATGACCCGACTAGCAAATTTTACTAGCAAGAATTATCTTTCCTTTTCCGTGTTTATCATGTCCTCTAGAAAACAATTAAATGTACATAAATTTAAAATACTTCCCAAGTAGCATCAACTCATCGGATTTTGCTCGGCCGATCATCGAACTCCTCGTAAACTGATCCCGTAACGCACGATGACATCGTTCCGATCAGTATCCGAGCACGGTTTTCGATGAGCTACTTTTCATCGGAAAGCGATATCCTTCCTATCAACTTTCCTTCTAAATTCATCGGCACGGGACTGCACTGCTCGTAAATTGCTCCAAATCTCATCGTATTTCGAGCAAAACTCATCGGATTTTGCTGCTCGGATTCTGTTTGGCCGATGAGACATATTGGAGCAATTCCCGATGAGAACTCATCGAATCCGATCATCGGCCGATGAGAATTTCATCGGGTTTCGATGAATGGCCGATCATCGACCGATGAAATTATACTGCTAGGGTTTCTTATCAGGGAAGTTCATGTTCATTTTAATACGAGGTCGGTTATTAAGGTCGGATTTTTGTTTAATTTATGGGGTAGAACTTGTTGTATATTGTGTGAAAATGCTTTTGCTTCATTTTTGAGACGGTTGCAGCAATTGAGCATAGTCGAAATTGTGAATATTGTTGATCAACTGAGGTGCAAAAAGGGGAATTTTAACCCATTAATGCCTGACATTTTTTTTTTCAACGATACTTTGTATACTGGTTACAAATAGTGTTTAATGGATAGGAAAAATAGTTAAAAAATTATCATGTAAAAATTAAATTTTTTATTTAAGAAAGAAAAATCGTCCCTAAAAAGGGACGCTAGGCACCAGAGGGTACATACTTTTTTACCAAATTTTTTTTCTGCCTACGATGTAATGTTGAAAATGACAATTTATAAGAAGAAATAAAAGCAGCAATTAACATAAACTGGGAAGTAGATTCAGAGAACAAGGAAATATTGGTGTTGTTGAGTATGAAAGTCAGCAAAGCATTTGTTCTACAAACCTACGTATTGCATTTGCTGCATTCCGATAAGCTCTTTTACTTCAATGGGCGCATCTTACCTGAGTCTTATTTAAAGCAATATAACAACTAGCCCCATAATACCTAACTCAATCCGGTACTCTTGAGCTCAATGCGTACAGCAGCTTCTAAAATAAAAATGAAGAGCGGCTACCACCATTTTTTAGAGTGAATCAAAAACCGGTAGTTCCCGATATTTGATGCATGGGATCTTTTTCCTTATGCAACGATTGTACTGAGCAACCATATATATTTGGTTCATCAATTTCAATAACTTTCTTTTCGCTGTTGGACAATCGCTTAGCCTTTACAATAGGATGAACTCCATGAAGATTCGATGCAATAGTTATGACATTGCTATTATTCCACCGAACCAACGTAATATTATTTTACCTGTCATCGACATTTATTCAAAACTTCCTCTCTTTTCTTTTTTGAACAACGTAACTTTAGTTCATGAGCATTTTTTAATCCGATTCTTGCACAAAACCTTTCTGAGACAAATAATCACGTAGGAACGCAAGAGAAGTAAATAAATTGTCACAGTAGAGATCAAAATTGGCATTCTCAGGGAATTCTGAAATTAAATCTGCAACCCCCCCCCCTTTTCCAAACAACAGACACATATGCAATCCTTGAATTCTTCATCAAGGTGAAATGCTAAGCTTCTGAAACAGCTTAGGGCTTCTTCAACAGTCAGACTAAACAATAATAGACACCTAAATACATAATGGAAAAGTAATTAAATACAACGAATAATTAGTGTTTTAAAGGACTACATTTTTGAAATAGCTTTCTTTCAAAATTTACCTTGAGTATTTTTTGTAATTAAAAAAAAAAAGAAAATATTTAAGAACGTTGTATAATTAAGTTTATATATTAATTAATTTAATTTAATTAGATTTTTAAAATAAAATAAGTTTTAAAAATGACAATTATTATCTGTTTTTCAGTCTAAAAACATTTACTAACTTCTTTTGTTATAAATTCTAGATTTTAAGAAAGAAACCAGCAACGGTTAAACAATGCAGCCTTTGGTGCCTAGCGTCCCTTTTTAGGGACGTTCTTAAATTGCTATAAAATCCTAAAAATATTTAAAATTTACAAAATTGCAAAATAAGGTAAACTAAAACATCGATCAAAGTAGCACATATATCAAACACAGATAGATTTACTTGTTAATGACTTTAAAAACTTAGCTTTTTGTTCTTGAGATTGTGAACGATGTAATTTTTGATAAAGATCATAATCAAATGGCTACAGATCACACTTTACAGCGGTTATGTGCTGAAATCTGTTAATACAGAATTGAAGCAATACCAAAGTAATAATTTAACACAATTATTTGGTTGAAATGTTCATTTTTGGAAAATTCAGACTCACTTTTTGGACCGTCCCTAAAAAGGGACGCTAGGCATTAATGGGTTAAGCTGGTGAATTACTAAAAAAAAAATGAACATTGAAAAAGTAAATTGACGGTATTATTGCGATAAAGCTATCATTTTGCTTCTCTTTTTTCGGGTAACCTAAAATATTTTTAAATCTTTCAACCTCTGCTATTTTCATATTGACTGCACATTTATTCATTTATTTTTAAATAAGCGAATAAAAGAAAAAAAAAGTTTTTAATTTAATATTCACTTAAAAGATGTTGATATAGTTTTTAATAAATGCCTAATCCACAAAAAAATACCCCGCACAGAAGTCGAAATTGATATGAGTGCTATCGGAAGTACTTTCCCCCAACTATTCGCTCTCCACACCATTCTCTGACACCCCATCTTTTAACTAATAGCACTTCAGACTCATTTGTCACGAAGTCACGAGGTGAAAGGATGAGAAATCTAATCAAAGAGCAGCATCTATAAAGGGGGGGGGGGGTAGACTATTCGAAACCCATTGTAGTTCGGATCCCGGGACGTTTAAAGAGCCCTCGCCACACGCCGCACCCGGAGCGAAGGGTGGGGGGCAGTTGGAGTTTATCCCCCTAACCCGAGTTTTTCTCACGGCGAACGTTTTTCCGAACAAATTAATATCTTTCCCAACGGTACGTCCTCCGTCGAAGCCCATACAGGCAATTCGATTTTCCGCTTTAATTCACTCGAGCGCACCCGGAGGGAGTTGAGGTGTTTCATAGCTGACTAGTTTTTAGACGAATTTCTCTACTTCGGCCAGCAGGCTGAACCGATGGTGAGGTCTCGCCATTAACATCGCAGTTAGTTCCTATCAAAAACATCAACTTGATATTTATATAATATCAGCATTATAGCTTGATGCTGATGTAATATCAGTAACCATATTTCTTGTGCTCGACGAAGGCAATAGTGAGTTTCATACTGATTAAACTTTTGAAAAACATTGATGTGATAGAATGCATTTCAGTTTAAATGTTTTCCTATAGAGTACTAAGAATGATTAGCTCACCTGTATGCTGAATAGGAGAAAACTGAGGAAACTCATATAATCTGATTCAGTATACAGTAGGCATCAGGAAAATGCACTTACATCATACAGCTTGGATGTTTGTCTAAAATATTAAAAATACGAAGTCAGTTTGCAGTTTCTGAAACTAAAAGCAAATTGTAAAATAAATAATAATAATAATAGTAATAATAATAACAATAGTAAAATGACAATAATAATAATAATAATAATAATAATAATAATAATAATAATAATAATAATAATAATAATAATAATAATAATAGTAAAATGACAATAATAATAATAATAATAACAGAAAATAAATCAGCAAAGACAGCTATAAATCGTGAATATTTTTTCAATCTCAAAAGCGAGTGATTTTCAGCACTTTTTGCTGTCATTATCAATAAGCATCATCTGCAGCTCTGTATACCGTCATATGAAAATTTCAAATTTTTAAAAATTGATGCGTAAGTTTGATAAGTGTAAGAACTGCAAAAAAAAAGCCGTATTTATCGCTTTTTTATTCTTGATGTGTAAGAAACTTTTGTACGGAAACATCTTAATTATTTATCAAGCACCTTTAAATAACATAGATTGTTTTTATCACTCATTTATTTACATGAAATTACTTACATATCTGTCACTGTGCATCATCTGCCTCATTCTTGAGAAGAGAAATTATCTGATCAGAACTTCAAAGCCCTCGCATAAAAAGTTTTCCCCCAAAAGTTTTTGAAAAAACTTTTCAACTGTTGATTTGACTTCAATCAAAATGATCTTCGAAAATCTGCATTATTTGAAAAGTTTACACTGACCGAAACCCCAAATTTCATCATGGAAATTAAATCGTTAAATTTATTAACTATACAAATCAATATTTATCAATGTGTAATAAGAAATTGTATTTGCGTTTTATTGTGCAAGCAATTGCATTTTGAACGCCTTTTGTTGCATTCACTACTAAAAAAGCAGGTAATGAACAGAAATATTTTTTCTGTATGCTAAAATTTGTACTCAGAGCAATTCAACGCAATAAGATCAAATCAATGACGAATAAAAAAATGGTGTGCGCAGTCTTTTTATTATTTATTTATTTATTTATATATTTAATTATTTATTTTATTATTTTAGATCAAAGTAATATGATAAAAAAAATTTATTCAGCAACTTAAGTTTTATGTATGCTTTTTAAATGAATAAAAAAAAAGGAAAGGAAAAAACAAATTTCCCCTTTTCACTTTTTTGCATATTTTATCTCAATAACGAGATATATCTGTTAAATTTGAGTATTTTCTCAACTTTTTCTGCATGCTACTTTAAAAATAATTTGAGCGACCACAACGACCGAATATGTTATGAAACGTACGTCAAAGCATAATCTCAAATTTGATTCGATTGTTAGCTAGCACAATGATTTTTCATAACTTCTGTTGGCTGCGTATTTTAACCTTTTTTGAAGAATTTGAGCTTAGTAGAAACCGGTAGTTTGTGGTAATTATGCATATTAAGTCAATTGTTTTCAATCCAAGCATGGAATTCCGAAGTAAGTCTTATGTCTGAGACATTATTAGTTTAAACGTCTTCATTAAAGCCTATACTGACATTTGCTGCAATGCTTTCTTTAATATTTTATATTAAAGAAATGCATCCCTAATTTGATTGGCCGAGACTTATTATTGCAACTATCTTTATAGTATTCATTTCATGAAACTCTAATCATGTGAATTATTATTGTTTCTTTTTCGTTTTTGCTTTCATTCCATTTATTTCTGTGCGTAATAGTGAAAGTATGCAAATCTTTGTTTACAAACGTTTAGTAAGTTGAATACAAGTATAGAAAAGCCAAGTGCATTAATTGTATAGTGTGGCTATGATAAGTTGAACTGTGATCTTGACAATGTTTACCTCTCTTTGGGCAGTTTAGTGGAACGAGCACATGTTATTGGCACAAATTTGAGTTCCAATAATTTTTCGAAACTGCTACGAAAGTAATACACCTCAACTCAGTTCCAATTATCCTTCCTTATTACCACCAAAAAAGTAAACATTGTCAAGCAGCTTTTGACTCAAAATTTACATTTTTTCATTAAAATAGCTCATGTTTTCAACGCTTCCCTTCCCCTATTTGTACGTTAAAAATTATAAATGGCCATTGTACGTTAAAAAAATAGAAAATGTCCAAACATGTCTGAAAGCCGGGTTTGGGCACAGCAGGTGCTTTAAAAGCCTTTCTTAGTTCGTTTAACTTTTGACACCCAGACCTCAATCATTGGGGATACGGCAGAAGTTCTTTCCAATTACGTTTTCATTACGTTGACTTTTGTTGATTCCCTTTATATGTTATTGGAGGCATTAGTTTTCAATGGTTCTTTATTACTTAAGTTTCGACTTACGCATCCCAGTGGTATTGGATTGCCAGAAAAATGTATTCATTGTACGGAAATGTTATTAAGATTCAATTGTACTCCAAATAGGTGGATATCAAAACGATAGTTTATGATTGAATTTTTGGTATTTTTTTAAAGGTACGGATTTGCTCATTTTTCCATTATACGAATTTCTCAAAAGTTATTTTTTGTTTTTTTTTAAGAGTTATTTTTTCTAAACAAAGTACATTTCTCATGGAAGTGTGATAGTAGGAATTTTTTCCCTCACTAACATTAAATGCAGCTCCCCCTTTTTTGTTAAATATTATTTTATCAAGTTATAATTAATTTTTGTTTGGAAAAGTGAATTTTTTTGCTGCAGTCAAATTGCAATCTGAAATGAAATTTTGAATTTCATTTTCTGGAAAACTTTAGTAGGTACCAAAGTTTTCTTTTCACATTTAGTTTATTGCATGCTATTACGAAGCATTAGACACAATAATTTCTTGGTAGCTGTCTGAAGTTGCTAGAGGGTCAACCCATCAAGACTCATAAGATAAGTGTGCACGACCATTTCTATTTTTCTTCTTTTTTTCATTAAAATGTTATATTTATTTATTTATTTTAAAAAAATTTATTTCTTTTATTTAATCCCCATATTCATTAAAATTTCTTAAAAATTGAGCAAAATGTGAACTGTACAATTCTTGTCTTTCCGACATTGGGGAAAAGCTTTTAAAATAATACCTTGCTTATGTAGTTCAATAACGTATTGAGGAAGTTATGGCGTTTCCACAAAAAACACCTTTGAGGAACAATATATGTATGATTTCCCTCTAAATATAATTCCACGTATTCTTTTTAAAAACAGAAAAATCTTATTGTAAGACACATATTGATATTACTTTGCTCCTGAACAAAAAGGGGAAAATTGCATAAGGTAATTCCAATTATATAACAATTTGATTATTTTGGGTTACTTTGATTATTATTCATTGACATTGAAAGTAGCGTTGATTTTGACTGGTAGTCAGAAATAATACCGAAAGCAAGGGAATGTTTTAATGCTCAGTTCAGGTGCAAAAGGACTGATATTCCTTCTCGTCCCGAAACGAACAATTTCTAGACATTCTTTCCTCTTCGAGAATGTATGAAACGAACATCCCGGGCGCCGGGAGAAGGAAGAGGAAAAATAATAAAATGCGGCCAAATAAAAGAAAAGGCGGTAGAGTGTCAAAGTCGTTTAGCCCCGCGTATAACCCCAGTCCTATTGAAGCAATTGAACGAAATCTTCCACCCAATCGAGCTTGGATTCCATAGAAAAACAAACCCGCCAGTCTAGGCAGTTAGGCTTAGGATCCAATCTCCGACATGTAATAAAGGTTGGACAAACCTTGTTACTCGGGGGAGAATTAAAAACAATAGCCAAGGTTCATCCACGTCAGCCTATCAGACCCTCGGGATCCCGACACCACCCATAAAGAAAGCGGGACCCCTTTTTTTATACGTATATAGGATCTTTTTCTTTTACGCCCGCTTGCACCTCATACGACTCCGTGAAATTACATTGCTCTGGGCCTTTTCATATCCTCCGGGGGGAAATACGGTCTCGATTGTTTCAAAAAGCCAGCTTCTTTCATTTTGTGCTTTTTCTTACGGGCGTTTTATGCTTTTTTGCTAAGTTCTTTATTTTTGTCCCTTTGGTCGATGTATCTCGAAAGAGCCATAGCAATAATCATACGTACTCACTTGACATTTATTGGACAAGCCCTCTCAGTAATACTAAGATACTCAAAATTAAAGGCAGAGGAATTTTCTCATTGTTGAAAAATATCCTTTGCTTGAATTTGACTTGTAGCTCGAACAATTTTAAATGATGTGATTAAATTTTGATTTTACAAATTGTACTCTTAATTTATTATTTCCTTTTCTGAATCATTCCATAGTGACTAACGTAACATTCAGAGCTGATTTTGTAACTGTTTTTACTTGTAACTTAAAGGGAAAAAAATATTGTTTCGTTATGCTGGTGTATTTACAATGTACAATGTACATGGTATCTATGTATCATTTCTGCTAAGAATTTAAGACGAAATCACTGACAGTAGATATTGTTTCAACCAAAATAGCAACGTGACTAACATAACATTTTTGCAACAGAGAAAACTAATGCTCATGTTGTGAGGCAGAAATTTCTCAAAGTTAAGCAAATGTTAAAAATTGAATGATATATTTAAAAAATGTGTAAAGTTGGCTTTTAAAAACATAAAACACGTTCATTAAATCTTAGTTTTTTTAGTCTTAAGTGTCACATTTACTCAAGATGTAGTGTGACTAACGTAACCATCGAATAGCAAGCAGTAAACATACACTGGCGGGAAAAAATATCCCAACACCAAGAAAGACTTGTGTTAGATAAACGAAATTTGGTAGGCGTGTTTATACAACTGAAAGATGACATCGATTGAAATTTCGCGCTCCGCGCATAAATGTGGCGCAGCTGGCGTCACTCAGAACATGCAAATAAGGCTTGTTTTGAAAGCGTGTTGTGAAGCTCGTGAGTGTTATTTTTCCGTGAAATTTGACGAATTGCGTTCATGTTAGCCAGGAATGCCTTTAAGAAGACGAAGAAGCCATCATCAACAGCTCACCGAGTTTGAACGAGGTCGTACAATTTGGCTACGAGAAAGTGGGAAACACTTCGGGGAAATGTTTCCACCATGCATGATTATTGGAAGCTATGGTCAAGGGATGGTACTACCCCAAGAAGATCGAGTTCCGAGCTGCCACGTGGCACGACTGAGAAGGAAGATCGCCGAATCTTGCGTACGGCTGCGGCGCATCGTACTGCATCTGCGGCTGACATTCGAGCTGCAGTTGGTACTGTCGTGACCCAAGGAACGGTAAGAAACTGTTTACTTCAAGGCCAGCTCCGAGCTAGGCAGCCTGTAGCCGGTATTCCATTGACTGCAAACCATTGCCGTTTCCGACGGCAGTGATGCCAAGACAGAGCTCACTGGAGGTCGGAGTGGAGATCTGTTGTAATTTTTGATGAAAACAGATTCTGCCTTAGTGCCAGTGGTGGCTGTATATTGGTCAGAAGGAGGCCAGGGGACCGCCTGCATCTAAGCGGTCTACGGCCTAGACACACGGGACCCAGGGCCGAATTTAGCTCCATGCCGCCCCTAGGCAGATTTGAAATCTGCCCCCCCCCCCTCCCCTCTGAAGAAGAAGTAAAATTTCTTCACTCGAAAAACGCAACTGAAGACTCTTAAAAGTAGTATTTTCAAAATTAAAATTGTCCATCTTCTGAAGGAGTGACGACGTTTCATAGTATTTTGTACGTTTTTACTATGCCCGTAGGCATGTTACTGTTATAGGGTAGGAAACGATTCACATGATTCCAATTTAAATAATATGTATAGTATGCATATGTATAGTATACATATTTTTACATATATCAATTAAAAACTATTATTATTATAATTTTCTCTTAGCCCTATATAGTTTTATAAAACTTGTTCTCTTTCATTGTATGAATTTTTAAAACGGTTCCTTTTAATTAAAACGCAGAAAAATTATTATAAAATGCTATAAACATGAGTTACACCTAAAAAGTTAAAGTACACTGATATAAAATGGGTAAAGGAAATAAACAGTAACCGAGACTTGTTTTGAGTGCTAATAAGCATGCTTCATTTAAGACAGCATCTTTATTTTCAGAATAAACTGTCTTCTATGAATTGTTTAAATATTCACCATCTTTCGCACAAAAAGACGTTTTGATAAAAAACGATTACATTCCGAACTACATGTATTTATTCTTTTGCGTTATTTTGATGAAAATCGTGTTTCGCGATTCAAAATTTAGGTTTGTTATTTAACCCTTTAAGCGGTCAATTATTTTACCAGAAATGCATCCAAAAAAGGCATATTTTTTTTATTGCATATAGTTAAGTACCATACTTAACAGAATAGAATATTAAGGGGTTACAGTACCTTTCTAACAAATTTCTTTAATTTAAGTGAAAAAGTTAATTCTTTGAAATATTTATTTCTGCACTTGTTTAACAATCAATAATTTATTTTCAAACATTAAAAAGTTTGAAAACTTTTTTCGAAAATTTGAAAAATGTAAGAAAATGTCAATTTTTTAAAAACCTTAAGGCTTTTTTGTTTCTGCACTAATTTCAAAATTTCTTTTTGCGAAATGATCACAAGGATTACCTCAACAAATCTGTGCATTCATTTTCTTATATTTTGATTAGAAAATATTTTGTGACCTTTTATGTAAAAAATTCTTAGAAAATTTTGTTCTTCAAGGTGTAACAAACTCTAAAATTTTTTGTAATTTATAAAACGCTTATTCAATGCACAGTTTTGTTAAATATATTATCCTGAGTGCAAAAAATATTGCTTTAAAGTAATATCTTTAATAGAAAAAATTCCTTAGCATTTCCAGTAACATAGAAACATTAAAAACTGATCACCGAGAAAAAGCACTTTAAAGTTTAGCTTTTCCATTAGAACACAAAGCATGCATGCCCTAAAGTCACTCATAACTTTTTAAATAATTTAGCTAGAACAATGCTATTTTTTCTGAGTGTTTTAAATAAGTTTTACTTTTGAAATAAGCATTAAAATTTTTTTTGGTCTTTTGGTCATTTTTGAGGTACTGTAACCCCTTCAGAATTTAATTTTTTTTTTTTTCGTTTTTAATGCTTTTACAACATTTTTTATTTTACAATTTTGGTCACAAAGCCCCTAAATGCTTGCTTTTTTCAAGTACATTCTGCATGCAGTGAAGAATATTTTACAAATTATGCAAAAATTTCTCTCAGAATGTAGTTCATCATATAACAAAACAGTATTTTCGTCGTATATTCCATCCATAATTTCCATAAGATTCACAAGCACGGCATACAGTAGAGCAAAAAGTTCCCACTTTCCCGCTACATAGAAAAACCCGGATGAAAAGCATTTCATTTACATGGACATGGACAAGCCACCATCTGTGCAAACTAAGCCCAGTGGCGTTCCGTCATGTGGGGCCAAGTCCTACAGTGCCCATGTCAATGTACGTGACACGGGCTCTGGATTGCAGGGCACGTGTTTCGTGTGGGATGTCAGCCAAACGCGGAGCCCCACAGAGTTTAGTTCCCAAGCACGTTTGTTACTTATATAGCTGAATCTTTGCTGAGCACTGAACTTCAATGTTTTGCGCGTTGACCATTTGTCATAGCTGTCATCTGCATTTGTAATAGCATGTTTGTCCTGTTGATTTTTTTTATTTATGAATATATGATTTGAATAGTTTCCTCTAAGCCATACGTCACTCACGCTAGTTTCTTATCACTACTCACTTTTGAATGTTATTTTATTTGTAAATTGTTATTTAATTACATTCCAAAAGGTCCAAAGTTTCAGCTTTTAAAAACTGCTCATTTTAAAAATATGTATCACGTTTTAAAAACTTTTTGAAGACTTTTTTATTCTTTGGTTTTTAATTCAGCATGTTTCCTTTACTTAGATCCATTCAGATTTTTTCGCATGTTTAGTCATATTTATTTGCCTCCAAGACTCAATATTAACAGAAAACAATGTTCAAATACAATAATAATGTGTAAAAGAGAAAATATGCGTCAATCATTCAAGAAACCATATTTGAATAAGCTTTAGTATGAAACCAAAAATCTTTGGCGAACTCTAACCATGCTGCGATTTCTGTCCAAATGCAAATTGCACCTGCTTTTCTACAATCGAGGCCCGCTTTTCATTTTCCCAATTACTGTTTTACACTTATAAATTGATACTCTTGAAAAATATTTCATTTTGATAACATGTGTGAAAGTAAGCATTATTAAGTAACAAAAAAGGATTGTCGATATCCAAAACGAAAGATAACTAATCTTTTGCTTTCGAGAATAATAACTAAAAAAAATGCATGGGTCAAAGCGATATTTGCCGCCCTTTAAAATTTGCCGCCCTAGGCAGCTGCCTAGTCTGCCTATTGGGAAATTTGGCCCTGACGGGACCCACACCTGGAGTCATGGTCTCTGGAGCAATTTCCTACGACAGCAGGGGCACTCTTATGGTTATCCCAAACTCACTGACTGAAAATTTGTCGTCAATCTGGTAATTTAACCAGTAGTACAGCCCTTCATGAGTAGCATTCAAGGAGGAGTTTTCCAACAGGATAACGCTCACCCTCACATCGCTGCTGTAACACATTGTGCTCTATAGAGTGCTGACATGTTACCATGACCTGCAAAATCACCAGGTCTGTCTCCAATTGGTAATGTATGGGATATTATTGGACGGCACCTCGAGCATCATCCACATTCAGCCATGACGGTCCTAGTATTGACACAACAAGTGCAACAATCATGGCACTCCATACCACAAAGTGACATTCGCCACCTGTATGACATAATGCATTCGTGCTTGCAGGCTTGCCTTCAAAATTCTGGAGGTTACACCCTCTATTAAATTGACATAATTTCACATTTGCACAGCATTTTCTTGAGCTTAAATTAGCCAGTGATCTTGTACATTTAATCAATTAAACATGTTAACTGGACAATTGCATTACCCAAATTTCATTACTCTACAGTAATTTTTTCTTGGTGTTGGGATTTTTTTTCCCCGCCAGTGTATGTATCATGGTGAATCTCAGTGATAATTACAATATTTTTTCACTTTTTTTTAACTTCTTATGTTGTATTAATTTTATTTATTTATTTATTTTTTGATCCTTTTTTCACTTCGGTATTTTTTTTTTTTTTTCTTCGGCTGAGGTTGACATTTCTGTGGAATAACCCTTCTCTTTAAATCCAAATTGAATTGATGCTTGTGAGATGTATGTTTATCTCTCTTCTCTACTAATAATAAAGCTGAAGGTTTGTCTGTCTTTCTTTCTGTCTGTTACGCGCGTAGCGCCAAAACCGTTCGGTGGATTTTCATGCCACTTGGCACAAAATTAGTTTGTAGCATGTAGTTTTGCACCTCGAAGCGATTTCTCGAACATTCCATTTCGTTCTTTTTCTATTCGAATTCTTAGCGGAAATTCGATAAAATAGGGAAGAAATATTCCACACACATTTTCAAGTCTTATGTCATTCGAAAGCTTGAAATTTTCTGCACAAAATGAAGTTTTTTCGAAGTTTCTACGATCATCAGGAGAGCTGTAACAATTGTTTTTAGAATCCCAAAATTCAAGGCTTACCTTCAGTAAAGCAAGCCAAACGATTCTAAAATGGTTGAGCTCTAAAATAAAATTTGTTTGAAAAGAGAGATAAAATGAATTATTTTATCAACGGAAATCAACTTTTCATGTTGTTACTATGGTTACGTGTTCATACTTATTTTTGTTTCGTTCTTTTTCCAGGGTTGCCAGCGTCAATCTTCGTAGGCTACGGCCAGACGTAGTATTTTTGATTCTACGGTAGTATTTTTTCGGCCCAAATAAGGAGCGTAGTATTTTTCTGGCAACCCTATTTCCAATACACTAATGACTTAATTAAAAGATTTGGCGGATTTTTTTTTTTTTTTTATTTTTCATTTTCATAGATTTCGCATTTTAGCAACATTGATTTTGGCAACGTTTGGAAACAGTAGTATTTTGTAATATTTTTTTTAGAGGAGGCGTAGTATTTTTTTGTTCCAATTCTCTGGCAACCCTGTCTTTTTCCCGGTGAAGATGCTTTGGGACCCTGCTTGGCGCGTTTTCAAAAAGTCAACTACGCAAAATAGCTAGGGTTACCACGCTTGGCGCGCCTATCGTTCATTTAGCGAGAAAAGGGTACCTAAAGCACAGATTAACGAAATATCGTATCAATTGCGATATTGCATCGCTTTTTTAAAGTGTTTCATTTCGGAAAATGTATTATTTTGTTTTTTAAGCTAGGAAAGAAAACTTTCTTCTTCTTTTAAACTTTGGTAAGATTTCTGTTGGTTCCTGTATCAACAAAATTGTTCTTATTTTCTCTTTTGGCTTATTTTTGTCCATCTCCCTTGGGGCTGCATTCGAATGTTCCAAGGGGGTGTTTTACCCCATTTATCGGGTAAATCAGTGTTTTCAATGCAAGGTGATATGAATTGGTTAACAAAAGTGATATGAATTGGCGCGACCACTTGGCGATATATCGCCAAGCTTTTGATCGCCAAGTATTTGACGCCAATTGGCGAAAAAAAATTTTTTTTTTTTAATTTAAGTTCAATTTGGCGCTGTTGGCGATATTTTGCGAAAAATCCACTGAATGATGTTAAAATCAACGATATTTAGGAGATTAATCATTGTAAAACATTTTTTTGCATTGTTTCGTAGCAAACTAGGGGTACAAATGTTTGAATTGTTATCTTGCTCACTCCAAGCACTATTTTAGCACTTAAGGCATCTACTAAGAAATTTACACGTAAAATTAAGTAGTGTGGAGTCCATATCAGATCTTTATATCACTTTGAAGGAATTATAGTTGAATAAAACTAAAATAGAGCATTTTTTCTGCTGTATCAATTATTTTTCAAATGAACTTTTAATTTTATACCACGGGCAAAGCCGTGCGGGTACCGCTAGTTGATAATAAAATAGGTTCCGGAGAAATATTTCGTTCACACTCCGGCCATCCGGTATAGAATGCATAATTTAAAGTGGATTTTGTAGTCAGGCAGTCACTGATAATAGAGGCATTTTCAATAATACTTTCGCTGTTGTTATGAGCTATCTCGATAAATTTCTAAATTGAAATGTCTTAACTCTGAATAGCTTTGGACGAATGTTTTAAGTTTTTATACAATGATTTATGAATTTGATTAATGTAAAAGTTTTTTAAAATGTCGCGTTTATTTTCTTTTCATTTTTTATGCCTATGGATTCATTAAAAAAAAGAGTGACACTCCTTTTATTGAAAGTGCAAATATAGTTTAAACATATTTTTGTAACTACCAGTCATCAGTACAAATCAATGTGATATAAGTTGAAGTCGTGTTACGAGAGCTCACTTAAATTTTCGCAGAAACAAACATAACGCATGTTTCTTCAAATAACAGAGACCCTTGCGTAACAGAAAAAAATAAAGTGAACTTTTTTCAGTTGACGGATGCCTCCCTACTATAACTGAGAAAAATGTACCCCGAAATGTCTTCAATTGACAGTAAAAACTATTTAAATCTATAGATTTCTGTAAATGATGCGAAGCAAAATCGCAATAAAATTAACCGATTGAAACTGCCGTAAGATCTAGAAATTTGCAGCTAGAAAAAAACATGTTCTACAAGAATATAGTAGAATATACTGGCATCCGTGCAGACGGTATTTTTTGTTGCAAAATTTGTAGCTTTTCTTATAGTGCAACAACTCATGTTCACAATGTAATTTTTTTCAAAATTTGAGCTATAAAAGTACTTGCAAGTGTGTATTGAACTCCGCCTATGACTAGCTAGCAACATCAAATTGGTTCATTTCAATTCATTCACGCAGCTATTTCTAAGATTTATAAAATAGCAGCAAAAAAAAAAAAAATGTTCAACATTTTGTGAAAACGACATAAGGACTTCCATTGAGCCCAGATGCTTTCTTGAAAGTCTGATGTGTAATTGCTGTTAAAGCGCAGTTTTGTGCTCATATTTCTTTATGATCTTAGTCGATATCGTTTAGTGATACAAGGCTCTAATTTACACATAAATGAGCCCAGAAAATGGAACGGAACATATGGGAAAGCGATAAAAGTAAAAAAAGACCTCATTAATGTCCTCATAAGTAAGGAAGCGATGACACCCCTAGAGTATAATATTCATGAAATATCATTATGACATGGAGGACCTCGGGAAAAAAATAACAAAAGGAGGTGGAGAGAAGAAAAGAAGTGACAAAAGTGCGGACAGAACATTTCCTGAAAGCAACCTCTTCGCTAGTTTGTAACCTATTATGACGTCATTTAAACTACATCAACTTTTCGCAGCCACCTCTTAGCGCCTATCAAAATCCCAGATAATAACATCCGCCATAGAGCAAGAGGGGCCGCGCTCACGGGGCCCTCATAGCCACCCGTGTATAAACGCTAACATGGCAATATATCTTCGCCAAGTACAATGTTTGTGAACTTTTCGATTCATTTACTGGCTATGCAACAGAAGGCAGCGTGGAACGGGGCCACAATACGTGAGGGTACGTGCTCGTAAATACCAACAGGGGTGCAGTTGGGGCGAAAGGGGGGCAGGCAGCGAACACCATTGTTGAAGCCCCATCGGCCCTTGACTGATAGCAGGCTTTAATAGGCCTTAAATACATGGCACCACGGCCGCATGTATAAAAGGGATTAGCTTTCGCGTCGACGCGCAAGCACACAAAAAGGAAATCGCGGTGAAAAGGCTCTAAACGTGGGGATTTGGCTTTTATTCCTCTCCTATCTTTTTCCGCGGACTTTTTATTCGAGACGGTTAATAGAAAGAACGACAAAAATCATGATAATAATAAGAATGAAAAAATGGAAATATCCCAGCTTATTTGTCGCGATACAATCGCCTCTTTTCTCTCCTATGGAAGGGATGGGGGGACGTCAAGTAACTTTTTGCCCCCATTGGTCCCTTCCTAAGCCCGATTATCATTGAATCGAAGCGTATCATTTGATTGCTGAGCTGCTCTTTTGAAGAGAACAATTTTTTTGTCGTATTTATATAAATGATAACGTCCTGCTATTGAGAAGCTTTTAAAAGCTCTAAAGAGTATATGACTGGAAGTGATCTTTTTCTAGGCGTTGTTCAAGCACTTTACGATTTTCCCTTTGCATTATCATTACTTTTAACTTGGCTTAAAATTCGTTTGAAAAAAGAAAGAAAGAGAAAATAGCAAGCAGTATATTTTTTCATCACTTCACATTTGAAATTCGGAACATGAAAAAGTTTAGAATTTATTTGTGTAGGAATATGAATATAAATTAAAATATTCGCAAATTATGTAAGCGAAAATGAGATGCGACTAAATTAATGTTGAAAGTTGTAAAAGTGCGTCATTAAAATAATAGTAATATTTTTTTTTTCCTTTTTTCAATATGAATCAGTTAAAATGCTTATTTTAAACAGATAAAAATGTTTCTCAATAATCCTCATTAATATCTGCAAAAACAATTTGATCTGCTCTTTAAGAAATTTGAAAATTTCGAAAAGGAAATTTACGTAGACAAGATTCAAATAAGTAGAACATTTTTAAATTAAATTATTCTTCGTTTCTAAACTGTCAAAAAAAAAAAAAAAAAAAAGCTTTTTTCAACTAAAGTGAAGCGATTTTAGTAATGGAGTTTTGTGTGCGGCTTTTCTTTTCTTTCTTTTTCATAAACTACACTTCAGCACTATTTGAAACAATTAGCGACAAGGTAAAAGCTAGTTTCTTTCAGTTTTTTTCTTTTTCTTTTCTCTTTCTTCTTTTTTTCACATTTCCGATCATAGATTCGATGTGGAAATTTCCTAAAATTTTTACGTTCTGTTCATTTTGGTTACATATGTTCCAAAATTACTTTTTTGACTAAAATTTAACACATTGAGGTAATGCTGATTTGACATTCAATTGTTTTTGCCTTGTAATAAAACTATGTGACAAAAAGAAAAGATAAGGATAATTGCTAGGATGTAACAAAGTCAAGTGCCTTCAAGCTTAACTAATTTTTTAATTTTTGAAAATACTTTAGGGTGAATTCGAAGAAAACCAAATTAAAGTGCAAATTACAATTTGAACAAAAGAAAATCCGCCTCTCCCCTCGACAACGAAAAATTGAAATAAAAAGAAATTTAGCTGTCACTGTCATTTGCGTTACAGCTCAAACAAAATAAAAATTATCCTCCCCTGAAGAAAAAGAATTTAGTTAAAATACGCATAACACAAAGGGTGCTGGTATATTTTTGACTCTCGGTTGTTTAAGTTATGAGAGATGACGGACAAGAAATTAATTTAAAAAAAAAAATCCGGAAATAAAAGAAAGAATAGCAAAAAAAAAAGAAAAAAAAAGACAGGAACGCTCAAGGGGGTGCTCCTTCTCCCGGGGGATTCCAAACCAAATTGTTAACCAATTTATTACCAGTTATAACCAGAATTTCAAGCCAATGCCCTACAGCTTCTTCTGGACGTCACACAGCTAGCGAAAATATTATTTCGTTGACAAAACTTTTTTTAAGGAGAGAGCTAGGTTTGCTCTTAATATTCGTTCTCCCAAACGAGATTTTTTTTTTTTTTTGCTGAAATTTTTACTGATCGAAATATTACACTAAAATCCATGTCTTTGATTTGAAATAAAATAAATAAAGGGAACGGACTAACTCTTATAATGTTGGATCTGTATGAAAAAGAGGCAAGAGAAATAATTACTGAACTTAATGTAATTTTAGGTGCTGATTTACATAGAAACAATTTAAAAATTCTATCAGGTTACGGTTTTTTTTTAAGAAAAGAAGCAGCTGTAGGCTGTAAATTAAAGGAAACTTACTCATTGTTTAAAATTACCTCTTTAATTGGTACCGGAATTGAGAGACTGACTTAGTGAAGAGTAGTCTTTAAGCCTCAAATTGTTCCTATACTCCCGGATTGATGAAAAAAATTGAATATCGCCTACACAATTAAAATGAAGTTTTTTATCTTCCATCAAAAAGGAGTTTAAACCCACTGACGGTTCTGGACGTCTTATAACGTCCATTTCAACATGCTAATTCTAGAACTGCCAGACCGCCGGGGGCACGTTAAAAGCTGTCCCGTCATGGATGCTAGTATGAGTCTATACCAGTGGACACTCTATGCATTTAAAAAAGCTTTATGAAAACCCACCTCATGTCCTCAACAAAATAATACTAACCACAGTTGGACTATTATTTTCAATGATTTAAAAATTAGTCTTAATTCTTCTTGGCCAACAAGGTGAACAGTGAGCTATGTTTGAATTGAGATGTTGAAGTGAAACAGCCGCAGCTAGAGCTACATATTGGGTCAAGAAAAAAAAAAAGGCCAAGAAAGACAAAAATCTTGAATCAAGCATAAAAATAATTAGAACAGCAGGATTGCCATTATTTAGATTAAAGTTAAGTGCAACAAAACAGTTTGGCAAAGGCTATACCAAAAGACAGCGATTATTTCAAATACTTTTGGTCGAACGTTTCCAGTCTTTGTCGAAGTGAAGTTAAAAGAGAGATGTTAAAGCGGATATTTACAACGCATATGAAAGTTAAAGAATTTGAGACTTGCACAAAACGAACAAAATAAAAGGAGCTTGAATTGCCTTTAAAAAAATTTCGAAAAATTATGGGTTAAAAAAAAATGAGTTTGCCTATAAAGGGGAAGAATAATGGACAAATTTCAAGCTTTGGCATGCTCCATGACTGTATTCCTTTTCCCCAGAAAGTTGAGGTGAAAATTTAGAAAAAAAAAAAAAAAACAGGCTTAAAGGTTAAATCAAAACATACAAAATATAGAGCGCAAATATCAAGTGTAAAATGGCACAAGATCACACTCGCCGACTGCTGTTCAATGCTAAAGATGGACCTGATGTAAAGCATGAAAAAGGGAAAAGATTGCATATAAGAAAAAACGTTTCGTTTTATTTCGTTGTTTTTTACTATTATGAAACAATTTACAAATTTTTCTGCACACCATTTGCTCCTCTTGATCAATCATCCGCTTTGCGTGTATTACATTTAAAAAAAAAAAAAGAAATAAAATAAAAACTAAAGTAGTATGTCCGTATTTCTTAACCAAAAACTGCAAAATAGGTTGCTGTGTTCAAATTAAAGGGAACGTTTAGTTAGTCTCTCGACCAGAGGCGGCAATCTGGAAACTGACTTTTATCCATATAAATCAATAAAGAACACTCGAGTGCTGAAAATTCAATGTGTATCGCTAAGAAGAGATCATTTTAGATATTTTTACCCGGAAAAAAAACACTGTTGTAAACAATATATGCAGGTGGAGGAGTCGAAAAAAAAATCAATTTTACAAAAAAATCTTTCGTGATGGGAATAAATGAAGGTCATTTTCAACATCAGCAGAACATAATACTGCCTTGCTAAGCGCAAAAGTGGTAATCTGCAGTCAAGCTCAAACTGAGATATCACCCTTTAAAGTTTTGCGCCACCATGTATTTGATTACAGATGAAACTTTTTCAGAATTTTGTAAAAAATATTTCCGCTCTCAAATGATCATATAACTTTGTATTTAGGTAAAATAAGTCACAAAGAGCCACCTGGTGGCGATAACTCAATTTTGTTAAAAAGTGCAGATACGACCTTTGTGCTTAGCACGGCAGAAATAGCATAAAGATAAGTGAAAACTTATTTGAATTTTTTATAAAACTTTAATTTTGCAGGTTTGTGTTATAAGTAATTGCTGTGAAAATTATGGCCACGGATTTAAATAATTCACTGAAAAAAGCTTTAGAACGACTCAGAGGTTTTGTTTCAAAAAAATGATGCGAAAAAAGAAAAAGAAAATTTAAACATATTATCACGTTGAAAATCACACACACACAGATTTTATCACTGCATACTGTGTCGTGTGGCAGAGTGTTAGAAATAAGTGGTCGGTTAGTCTCATTTTTGCGACCAAAAATTTCCATTTGATGCCTAGATTCCCTATTCTAGGCGCCAAATTTGACACCCAAGTCCCTTGATTAACTATAACAAGATTTTTTTTTAAAGGAACCAATTTCGTGGTTTTTTTTTTTTTTTTATATATATATATATACTTTAAAGATTTTTTTAAATATGCTATCGACAGTGTAGCATTTTTGTTTCAATTTTTTTTCCTTTTAACTATTGCGATAAATATGCATTTGTTTAGTCAAAAATGATGCCTAGGCTCTTTACTTTGACACCTAGAAATTTATACCAGGCGTTATCAGGACGCTTAGATTTGCATTCCTATTTCTAACACTAAAGTTACGAATTCAAACAGAAACGTTTTGATTGGAATGCAAGGGTTGCATTACGCCTATGTTTGGACAGCTGCATCTAACGAATTCAAAGCACCTGATAAATAAGCTAAATTATCTTCGCACTGGTAGTTAAAAATATTTTTTTAAAAGAGGGAAAAGTCCGCATACATGCAATTAGCAGTTTTGCAGAGTATAGTTTGAACAGTAGAGGAACGCTTCATCATAATTTCATTTTTAGAAATCTATAAAATTATTAATAGTTAATACTTTGTAGGAGACATTAAAGGGTTCAATCCACCGTCAAGTGCGGAATAATCAGACTATAATTTCACCAACATTTTGTTATAATATTTTTTTCTTGATATATTAAACAAACAGGAGTTGGCACATTTTTCGGTTGCTCGGTATTATTTGGTTCAATGATAGAAGAGCCTTCATAGGCTACACTGCACCAACCTATTGTTAAAACGTCGAAGAAGGTGTCACAAAGAAAAATTGTTAAAGGATTAAAAAACATAAAACAAGTAGATTTTCAATATTTTTGGAGAGATAAAAATGCGAACCAAGTTCGAAATTTAAAAAAAAAAAAAAAAGGACCGAAAGAATAAACTAAAAAATAATTTTGAGCAACATTAAAAGCACAAACATTAAAATAAAAGACGAGAATGAAAACAAGAACAAAAAGACTGAAATTAAAAACAGAAATACAATTGCCTGAAGGAATTGGGAAAATTTAGGATGAGGTGAGTCTTTTTCTTAATCTTTCGTTTGATACAAAGATATTCCTGACTTAATTATTATATATTTGCATTAAATAATTTTTAGCCTACTTTCCCGTAAAAGTAAAACAAAGTCGAAAAAAGAATGGAAAATGGCTTAATGCTTCGAAAAATTATCGCGAGTTCAAAGAAATATCAAGTAGAAATAAAATAATTAAGTGAATATCAAAAAATAAAAAATGAAAGTAAGGTTTCCAGATGGGGAAAAATGTGGGCCTTTAGGCTCAATATTTTTACAAGATTCTTGATCGTAAAGATCAAAGTCTTAAATTTCTACAAATGACTTTGTTACGAACTATATGCATTCCGTTTTTCTTTTCTTTCTTTTTTTCTGCTTTCGTTTTTGAAAATAAGTTTCTACTTTTGTACCATATATTATTCATGAAAACATTATCTTATTTTCAAAAGTCACACACAGAGAAACAAAAGATGAGTTTCAAATAGAGATGGAACGAAGCTTCGGCCGAGCCGAAGCTTCGGCCATTTTGCCGAAGCTTCGGTCTGGCCGAAGCATGAGTTGTGATTCGGCCGCTTCGGCTGCTTCGGCCTGAAATTTATGCAGCAAATTTTCTGCTACAATTATTATCATTTTTTTAACTCAAAATTGTTCCTCATGATAAAGCATAATAGAAATTTATATTCAATTAAAAATATGTGCGTTTTGAACATTTAAAGCCAGAATGCATTCAATAATTAATAAAATATTTATTAACAATATGTTCGTTTAAATATTACATTTCGTTATATTTGTTCAAAAAAACTTTAGTTTTAAAATAAAAGCTATATAAATGTACTGCATTGAGTATTTTTCAATGATTTCTAGCTTTGAAACTTTGAACAATGGTGATGGTTCTTATGTGTACAAGAGCAGATGTGCAAATATTATGCATCCTAGATTACTTTCTTTTAAAATTTTATCTTTTTTGAAATTTATAGGTACACAATTTCTGTTTTTTAAAAGAGATGCATTAATCTATCTACATATATTAACTTATTATGTATTTCATTGATCAAGATTCTAAACAACAAAGTCAGGATATAGTAAAACAAGTAAGTAATTGTTAATACATAACTTAAAGCTACATCTTATTTATTTATTTTTGTATAAATCAAAATATGAGGAAGGGTCCAGTCCATTAGTCGCACACATCCACCCAAGATCCGCATTTTAAGTATTTATAATTAAAAAAGAATAAATTCTGATTAGTTGATAAACTTTTAAAAAGATTCGTCATTTATACTTGAATTAATAGAATAATACATGCTCATTTGTCGCACAACTTAGAATTATGATGTAAAAAAACAATGTCTCAGCATTTTTAGGCAGAATCCTGCTTCTTTTCTTTTCGTACATATTACCAGCTTCGGAAGATGTTCTTTTACTGTATACACTGCTATCTGGAGCAGAAAAGTAGTGTTTGGCCAATTCTGATAATCCTGGAAAAATTGTCTTATTTTCCATCCACCAATTCAGTAGGCAATTTTTCCTATTTAAGAGTGGCTTGTTCATGTACAGTTCTAGCTCTTTGTCTTTAGGCAACGAAAGTTCTATTACTTGTGATTCATTGCTTGTGATTTCCAAAACTCAACCTTGGAATGAATAGTTTCTTTGAACTTGTGACATAATTAAATAATCCTCTTAAAATAAATACCAAATGAAAGACAAGTAAAAAAGAATGCATGATACTATTTTTTCGAATTCACCTAAAACTGAAGCATTTTGTATTAAGAATATTAAGATATTTATAATATATAACACAACGTAAATAGTAGTATATTGGGTAGTTCTATGGTATAATACATGATTATAATAGTTGTTTTATTATAAAACATCAACTGAACTGCAGATTGAGCTGTTCATGTTCCAAGTAGAGCTTTCTACTACTAATTTGCAATACAAAAATAGTAGTGTCGTCTTTTCTTGTACCAGCAGTACAAAGCAAAACAAAACAAGAAAACTTTTAAATTTCTCTGAAAATGTTATGTAATACTAAGAACATTTAAGTAAAAATAACCAAAATAAAAATAAACTTTAATTAATGAAATCAATTTAAGAATGCTACAGTAAGCTGAAAATATTGTGTAACGCTAAGAATTAAGAATATTAAAACATATGGAGAAAAGTATAAAACTCTACGCATTTATTATGCATTTAATCCAAAAACTTCAATATGTGCGCCAGCCGAAGCTTCGGCCGAAGCTTCGGCCATTACTTTGCCGAAGCTTCGGTATTCGGCGCTTCGGCCAAATGCCGCTTCGTTCCACCTCTAGTTTCAAAGATGTACCACATAACTTTTTTACCAATTTTTCGTGCATTTCTTTGATATCTAGATTTATTTGCTACAAACATAGTGATATCTCCTGTTAATAATGACAAAATTCCGAGAAGCTCAGTGAAACTAGATTTTAATAGCAAGAGTATAAGTCAGTAAAAAATTTGAGAAAACGGGAAAATGAAATTAAAGGGATTTTAATGTTATTGAATTGCTAATTATTAATGTTCGTTTGTAAGAAATAACGCAACAGACAAGTTTAAAAAACTTGTCTGTTGCGCAATTATCAAGAAAAACAGTAGTATTTTCAAAGCTAGTATTTCAGCCTGAGTAACAACTTTAAGGGAACCAGTATTTCTTAAATATTAATAAAGATTTACTGGAAAAAATATCACAGCAGTTAATAAGATTGTGGACACCTTTCAACCTATAGATTTTTTCCTTGTTTTCATTATTTAAGTTTTGGTGCTATTTGTGAAGATGTCGAAAACTAAGAAGTTAACTGATCGTGAACGAGGGCAGATTGAAGCTTTTTCTTCAACGGGGATGAGTAGCAGTTGCGAAAAAATAGGAAGATTGGAGACTATGGTTACTAGTTTATTACGATTAAAAGACAATTACGTAAAAAAAAAAAAAAAAAAAAAAAAAAAAAAAAAAAAAAAAAAAACCACTGAATGAAGATCTACAGCTTTGTCCTCGCATGATGAAAGAAGAGTTTATAAACTTACGTCAACCGGAAAGTATTCAACCAGGAGACATATTCAGGCGACAGGCTTAAATGTGTGTCAAAAAACGATACATAACACATTTAGAAGGTGTGAAAGATTTATTAATGCAGCAAAATTGGCTAAGCCTCAGTTACTGAATGGCACAAAATGGAGCGCTTGAACTTTAGTTAGAAAGTCATGACCTGGGATTATCAATGGATTCACATAATTTTTTCTGATGAAAAGAAGTGGAACTTGGATGGACCAGATGGATGGAAGTACTATTTACTTGATTTACGAAGAGAAAAAGAAATATAATCAAAACACCAGCAAGGGCGTAGCTAGGGGGGTGCAGGGGTGTGCAGCTGCAATCCCCCTAGATCATAGCCTATGGGAGGTCACTGTGACCTCCCATTGCTTTGTTCTTTTAGAAATTTTATACTATCCATTGGTTTAAAGTGTGCATGACTGAATAAAGTATAGTTTCTTTGAGTTCATAATTTCTTCCTTTTTTGTGCAAATAGAATTTCAAACACTATTTTCTCTTTCTTTCTTGCTTTTTTCTTTCTGTTTTTACTGAAAAATTTGACCTTTATGCTAATTTTTGGGAACTTTATATAAACTGCGTTATTATATATAGTATTGATTACTTTTCAGAAAATGATAGTTAGCTTGCCTGTTTTTGAGGAGAAAATTTTGAATTTACCGAATGAAACTTAGAACTTTACTGAATGATTAAAAAATAAATAAATAAAATGCAAGAATGCATACTTATCTATGTCTACCAAAAGAGACGTGAGGCATTACGAAAATAAATAAAATAATTAATTAAAGAAAAAAAATATAAAGAAAATAAAGAAGTTTAGCCTTGCAATACTGTCTCACTGTTTTCAAATTTCATCAGCCAATTTGTATCGGATAAGAACTTTTTGGGAGGTCACAGTGACCTCCTATTGGGGTGCCACTGCTTGCACCCCCCTAACGTGAGTCCTGGCTACACCCTTGAACACCAGTCAGGTGGAGACACTGTCGTGACCTGGGGGTGCTTTGATTACAATGGTACTGGCTCAATTGCGTTTGTTTCGGGTAAAATGAACTCACAAGCATACCAAAATGTTCCAGCAAGTCATCTTTTACCAAATGCTGAATTTATTGCTGGAGACAATTGGAAATATCAGCAAGACAATGCACCTCTAAATTCGAGTAACGGTGAATTATTGTTCTGCCTTTTTTACTTGTATTTAGGGTTAATAATAAACACTGAAATTATGTTTTGATTCTCAGTTTAAGATATGTCCAATTTCTCAAAAATATTTGCCGTCCTTAAAGTTTTTGCTCAGAAAGTATTTTTCATACTCATATCTTCTTTTCATACGGCTACAGCATGATCCGCACTCCTATAGTTTTTGTTTTCGCGCAATGTAAATCCGCAGCTTTTTCAATCCCAAATATTCTCTTATCTCTCCGAACCACCCCGTCCGAGGTGAAGAGCTTCCGAAAAAAAAAATCGAACGGGCCAAAAGGAATATGATCACGTGATCCTGGAGCCACGCGACAACCGGAGAGGGTTTTTATTGAGTGCCCACATGGTTCATTAGTCGCAATTTCGCCTGTCCGGAATGATAGCATAAACCGCCGTTGCCTCATCCCCACCCCCTTGTCATTGTTCCGCCACTTGGGCGAGCCGGTTCCGAAACCCATTGGCGGAGCAGCAGCCAATGGGAGCGCAACGCGAGATCCCGCCTACCCCTGCTAGAAGAGTCTCTTTATACTGTTTCACTCATTGCCCCGTCATTGGTATTTCACATCTACTTCCTCGGGGCTCTCGGCGGACTTCCGAATTTGAAACTGGGAAATTGCCCTCCAGCCACGCGCTCGCTCTCGCTTTGTTTATTTTGCAATGACTCGAGCAAAGAGACCAATGACAGCGCATTTTTCTTAGTCCCGGCTCTTCCGAAATAACCGATTAAACTGTTTGCAGCAGTTCTGTGCCCCCAAGAAACAATGCTGGAATTCAACACGCCAGCAACAACGGCTGCCAGCTCCATGTTATCCATGCTCAACATCAACATGGAGGCCTCCAGGCAGAACTTTCTGTTGGGCAATCCTCCCCTGGCGGCTCTACATTCGATGGCGGACATGAAACCCAATGGGGTGAACCCTTACCCCAGCAGTCAAACTCTGAAACCGTCGCCTCTGACACCGACCAGTTCCTCTGCGACGCCCCATGGCATAAATGACATATTGGGGCGGCCGGTTCCCACTTCTGCCCCCACCTTGGGGACTCTGAGCGCCTTGCCCCGTCTCAGTCTAGGCATGGGCGCTGGAATGTACTTTGGTGGTCCTAAATTGGGTCTGGGAGACTTGCCCGGAAGGCCCCACATTTATTGGCCTAATGTCCTGCAGAGTCAAGCTCTTTGGAGGGATCGATTTGCATCGGCAGCTGGTGAGTTACTCCTTAAAAATTTTATGTTTACCTTTTGCAATAACTTACGCAAACGTAAAAACTACAAATTGCAGACACGTGTTTCGCGTACGTTTTCCCATCAATAAGCTCATTTCTCTGCATTGAAAAAAGGGATCATAGTAGTCCCAAATCAAGTGTTACATATTTTTATTGCCTTTTGTGGAAAAATTTAACAATGTCATGTGCTTGATGTTTCCTCCTCAGTGGTTGAAACAGCAAGTGTTTCATTCGCTATGTTTCTCCATGTACAATAAACATATGCGTCGAAATTTTCATTTATCTTACGAAGTAATTAAATTTCAGTCCTAGTATAGCATAGTCTGAACTTTTCATGTAGCAGTTTGGTAAATATTTCTCCTTTTAATGAATTCGTTTAAAATGCTTAAAAATAAAACTCTTAGTTTAATATTAAAGTGTTTTGGAGCAGTAACATCCAGGAGGAATTCTGTATGTCATTGAAAAGGGAGAAAAATGTTCATATTAACTATTTACATATCTAGGGTTTTTTTTTTTCTTTCTTTAAATGAAGTAACACTGAATTTCACTTTTCTGTGCATTGAATTTTGATTCGGACTACTGCTGGTTTTTCTTGAAACTCTAAGTCTCTTGGTCAACTTTTCTAGCACTGTTTTTGAAGAGACCAAATTTGAATAAATTGTGTAGCTTTTCATAAAACTTTCGAGTTAATGCAAGACTTGCTATTGTGTTTTCAGCTTTTTCTTAAAAGCTTAAAGAAAATAAATCATCTCTGAAAGATGCTTCGTTCTAGTTTAGAGCTTATGAAACTTTAGGAATGCAAAAAATCTTTGACATGACTTTTTGAAGACTGATTTTCGTTACCATTTTGTCCGTTTTAAGTTCCTACTACTTTTCAAACAATACTACTTTGGAGAATTAGTCAATAATATAACCTCTAACACAGCTGTTAAAGCCTTGAGTTTCATGAGAATCGAGCTCCAATATTAGCCTCTGGTAAAAGCATCAGCCTTAACACGTTTAAAGCTGAAATGAAAAAAAGCTCACGTCTCAGGATCATCTTCTATTCCTTTTTTTCCCCTCTCTCAAGTTGAGCATCCGTTTTTGTGATTTATACATTTTACTTCTTGCTTTTTGAAATTATGGATCAGTTTTATGATGCTTTTTCCATTTTTAAATCTGCTTTTTCCCCACAGTTTTCAAAGATATTTTTTTACTAGTTTGTAGGTCTTTGTAGAATATTTATAGATTTTTCTTTTAAAAGTTCTGCTTTTTTTTGCACTACTTAATTATTTGCACTAAGGAGGGGTTCTCGTAAAACTTTAAAACAAGTGCAAACAGCTTCCTTTGAAAGTTTGGGTCTGAATTACATTAGAAATATTGAAGAACATCAATGCTGGAATTTCTTTGAAACAAGAAATAATTAGGTATAAAAGCAGCATATGTCAAAAATTGGATAAAAAGTGAGAATCAGCAAAAACGCTTTCAATTTTTCTGCTGAAAGAAAAGTTAACTTGGTTTTAATTCAATGAACATAAAAAAATGCAATTAAAAATGAAGCGTTATTTTCTGATAAAGTGAAAGAAATTAATTTAAAAATAAAAAAATTCCACTCTCTTTTATTTCATAAATACTTCAAATTGTCATCAAAACAAGGCTTGTTTTTTTTTTTTTTTTTTTGATTTTCTAGCTTATTTGAAACTATTAACTAATAAAATTCTGAGGTCAAAATTTCAAAGATAATTTATCGATTCAAATTCTGTTGTTGCTGAAAATGACTGAAAATGAATTACGCTTAGTACTAGAAAATAATTAAAAGCCTGCTTCGTATAATTGCCTCGCAATCAGCAGAAAACTGCTTACATAGTAAAATATCATTAATTATCAGATCAATATAACCGAAATCGAAGCTCAAATAACTATTTTTCCGCGCATGCAACTTTTACTGTACACAAAAAGTTACAAGTTACATGTATTCATAGTTAAAAGTAATTGCTGTTAGAACAAATAAAGAATTGTCACATTCGTCATACTCTTTTCTTAATACATTTTACTCCTGAACTCACTTGTGCCATCTCCAAGGTTAAAAAACACTGCAACACATATTACTCATTTTTATTATTAATATTGTTTGATTCTTTAGCGCATATAAGAAATATCATTATTGAAACCACAGCAACTATTTGCTTTCCTATACTTGAATATTTTTACACTTGGAAATTACTGTCATAAAGTAGCAAATTTTTAATTTTTGAAAACCCCATCCCAGAAAAAATTTCTGGCTGCGCCACTGTCGGGACACGCAAAAAATTTTGGGAAAGCGTGTGAAAAACTTTAAAACGTTTTAAATGAGCCATTGAATTCTCACTTAAACTTTTATTATAATCTATCACTCCTTACTGATACATAGTTCAAACCAAAAAATAGAGTTATTATCATATAGAACTCACTTCAAAAACCTCACGTTTTGAACCCACGATTTTTGTTAGTTCTTTTAGTTTCAGATATATCTCAATATTGAGAATAGTGTCAAAAGTTTCAAGTACCGCTTTCCCAAAATTTTTTGCGTGTCCGACAGTGGTGCAGCCAGAAATTTTTTCTGGGTGGGATTTTCAAAATTAAAAATTGCTACTTTATCAGTAATTTCCAATGTAAAAATATTCAATATAGGAAAGCAAATAGTTGCTGTGGTTCAATAATTATTTCTTATATCACTGGCTATTTCATAATATCATTTTAAAACTCCTTCAGATACACCAAAGTCTTTAATTCTTCAAATGTTCAATGTTTTTATGATTGCAGATGACAGCTATGCAATTTAATATTTCTTTCAAAATCGCTATGTAGAAATTCTAAATCCAAGAGAAGAATGTCATTAGCCTTCAAGTAAAAATAATTTGTATGAATAGCTATTTAAACCCCCCCCCCCTAAACCTCCCCGTGGCTGCGCCACTGGTGTCCGTTATTTTACTTGTTACATCGATCACGTAACAAGCAAAATGTATGATAACTTGATGATAGCATTATTTGAGGAATATGTGATTCTGCAAAGAATAGTTGATTAATATTACACACACACATTTACTCTCGTTTATCTCTAAAATCATTAAGACATAAGTGCATATTTTCTATGAAATATTACACTAAATTAAATCCTGATTTATCTGTACTTAAGTATGTGATACAATATCAAAATAATCGCTCACTTTTCCTTTTCATATGCAATGTTCAAATTGAAAAATAATTGCACAGTATTAGATAAACGGAGGATATCGTAGACTTAATTAAATCTTCCACATCTTTTATTTAGCTTTGGATATATTTTGTAATCACATTCCTTACAAATTACATAGAGAACTATAGAGTAATAAAAAAAAGTTTTAAATGATTTCTAGGCTTTAACATACTGTCAAATTTTAATGATCTGTTATAATCAGCATTTTTTTTTAATCATTTACTTTTTATGCAAAGTAAATGATAGTTGGTTAATCCAAAAAACTGTATTTTATAACTGAATATATACTTCAATTCTGTTCTTTGTCTTATATCTTACAAATCGATCTAACATTTTTTTTTCATATAGCTAGGATACTCGTTGATTTATTTCAAATTCTATTGAGATACTTTATATTTTATAAATACTGAAACATTAGATAAATAATTCAGATTAAAACTGGAATCCTTGAGAAAACGATATTTCCCCCTCAAATTTTAGAAGGTAATCCAATCCTTATTGAAACTGCTAAACAATTTTATTTGAAAAATAATGCTGCTCATTAACTTTTATTGTAATATAACTAGAGCTATTGTTCATCTATTGAAACTTATTAGAATATTAAATCTCACTGAAAACAATTCATCTCAAATTACAATTCGATTCTTTTCCCAAAATTCAAATAACTTTTCGATTAAGAACAAAAGTTTGGTTTATCCTTGCTTGAAGCTTTTAATGAAGTAACAAGGAACATAGTAGACCATAGAAAGGAAAAAAGTAGAAAACTGATTGCGCGAATACAAATAAACCGAAAGATCAGCTAACTGAAAGCTATTAGTCCTCAAATTAAAATGTGACATTATGTAAAATCCTATAGTAATCATTTTGGACTTTTCGGATTGTACTAGTTCTCTATGTAATTTGTATAAGGAATGAGAAAAAATATATCTGTAGTTACGAACTTACTATAATATAATTGATTGCTATTTACTATTGCTTCCATGACTCAGTTAAAATCTTTCCCTGAAATAGTCGACTATTCAAAGGTCCTTTTCAAGGCAACCAAATCCCCTTTATAATTGATTCTCACTTGTAAAGAAGTGTGGTGGCAAACAATATTGCAATCTGTCATAAACTTCTAATAAAAATTCTCCTACAAGTATTGAAAATAGTTGATAATCTCTCATCTTTAACTTGCTGTAAGCTTCAAGGGATGCAAAAATTTTGGTCCTTTTCAGTAAAAGTGAAATTTTGATTTGAGACCTAATAGTAGGTGACATCACTCTGTATTTCCTTTTCTTTCCCTACTTTTGAGTCTTATTCATAGTAAGCCATACTGAGCACGTTTTTTCAGCAATGTTCAATTCAGGATTTTATTTTCCTGTAAAGCAAATCTAATTCACATGTTAAAGTTTCCTCCAAATATATGTGTTAAGCATTTCAATTACTCACCAATATTGCCTCAATTGAAAGATTTTTTTTAAATATAACTTTACCCTTTTTTTACATTTTTATCTTGGTGTTTTTAATCTATGATAATGTGTAACTACATTTTCTCATTTATACAGTTTACAGTTGTCAAAATCTCGAAAAGTTGCAGATGTAAGAAACCAAATGGCATAATATAATTAAAGCTGCGAATAAAAGAGATAACCAGAGACATAAAATTTACGATTTAGCGAGAGGCTTCATCAGTGCAAAACAGAAAAGTTCGCAAGAGAACGGGCAAATGAATCATTTGGTTGTAATAAACATGCACGTTTTGCACTGAAAAAGAGATCGCTTTCTCAGTCTTAAATTAGCAAGTATGTCTCGTTTTCTTTTTGTTATTTGTACTTTCAATTACTTAGTGTGGTTTTTATTCTCTAATTTTATTACAAAGTTTTTAGCGTTTTTATAGGTGCTGAAGTAGGCTATGCGTGGGAGGGAGATTTTTTTTTTTTTATTTCTGTAAAATATAAAATATGATGAAATTTTTCACCAAATTTTAGTAGCAATGAATCACCTTTAAAAAAAGAAAATTATGTTTTATACTTTCAATAATGTTTGGCCCAAAGGCTATTTCACTGAAAGTATCAATAGAATGAATCAAATTGCGTAATTAATTTTTGATTGCTGCAAATGCGTGAACACGCTTTCGAAAATTAGTAATACATTTTCTAGTATAGTTCATTACCGTTAAATCGGCCACAAAAAAGTTGTTTGATTTAAAAATATTTTCCCGTTTTGTAACGTTTGATGTTTGATTTCAATTCTAATTTTTATAATTCTTCACGTATAAGAGTTTTCTTTCTCTCTCCCTCTTTCACTCTACCTTTAAAAAAAAACTTTTGCACCATTTTTCTAACTTTTCAAACAAGTCTCTTTTATTATTTATTTATTTATTTTACATGGGTAACATTTTCTTCCAAGCGTTTGACCGTTGACCCTCACTTCACTCACCTTTCTAAAAAGGCCACCTCGATGTGCTTATGAATACGTTTAAATACAATCCAAATCAACAAAATGAAGCAGTGTTTCTTATCTTAAGTAGAAAATCACTGTCCCTTGTATTTCTGTAAAACTACAGATCCAACCTATTTTTCCAAAAATAATTATTGAAATCTTTGTTAAATGATTTTTAAAATAATGTCCTATACTCTTACTCGTCCATATTGGTAAATTCTTTAAAAAAATTAAAATCTTTTCTAACTTTTTAAGTGAGAGGACAGTATTCTTATTTTTCCACGCAATTTGAATCTATACAAAATTAACTTTATTATTATTGCTTTTCTTTGTTGATCGTCAATTTAAATTTTTAAATATATTTTCTTGATGTGAAATGTTACATTATCAGTAAAATTTTCATATTTAGCTGTTATCAAAAAACGTTTAAATAATAGAAAACAGCTTTAAGTTGTAAGAAATAGTTTTCTTATACATTCCAAGAAATTTGAAAGCTGCACAATAATGAAATTAAAAACGACGTAGAAAATTGTCTCAATTTTGTAAAAGCAAATATATTTTAATTTCGGGTTCTATTAAATATTACAACGAAAAATTATAAAATATATTTAATTTATTTTACGCTGTGGCATGAAGCGTCTTAAAATGGGGGTGAAACCTGCATGGAATTTCCTAAAGGAGCATAGATAACAATGTTCATTAAATTTGAAAGTTTTTGAGTAACTTTTTGAACTTTAATCATTTAGGATAATTTTTAAGCATACTTGTTATTTTTGCCCCACTTCATAGTTTTAAATGTTGCGACTTCAAAAGATATCTGATTCAAAATGCCTGAAGCTCTACTCTGGGGGCAAGGTTACATTATAAATTTTCTACTTTTTCTTAGAAATATTAGTTGAAAAAGTGTTGACAGCTAATTGGATTATCCAAAAATTCTGAAGTTTTATTTGGAAGCTGCTCTTGTATGTTTCATTGGAAATCCCTCGTTCTCATGCTTTGCAATATTCTATGCAGTTACTATGTGGTACGCAGTATTTATATATTGCTCCCTTTCTCTCGTAATCAAAATAACTCATATGACACTTTCGAAACCTGGGGGAAAATAAAGAGAGCTATCTCCAAAAAGTTTTGGTGGTGGGGAGGGGGTGGAGCAGTGGTTATTGTTGAATTCAGGGTTTATTTTCATAGGAATCAGCAAGAAGCCTTTTTAAGGATTTTTTTTCTCTCTCTCTTTCTTTTTTTTTTTTTTTTTTGCCTCGAAATTTTACTCAACTTTTGACAACCATGCAACACTTTGCTTTGAAAATATTTTTCACTTTTATGGCAGCAAAAATAAATTGATATTTTTGCAATATAATACTGGCAACAAAGGTTCAAGTTTAAAGCTGTAAACACTGCACAGTAATAAATTATAAAATTAGCACACTGCAAAAAATTAACTGTTGTTTTTACAGTATAATACTGGCAGCCGATGTTCCAATTTGAAACTGCAAAATGCAGTTTCTTACTGTAAAGTTAAGAATTTTACTGTTTATTGCCGTAAAATTTAGCTGTATTACACTGTAAAAACAACAGTATAATACTGGCAGCAGAGGTTCCAGTTTAAAACTGTAAAATGTATTTTAATAAACCGTAAATTTAGCAATTTTACAGTTTATTACAGTAAAATGAGCAATTTTACAGTTTAGTACTGTAAAATTAACTATTTTTAATGTTTATTACTATAAAATTAATTGTATGTCACACTGTAAAAATAATATCCATTTTTACAGTGCAGTAATATAAAATACACAGTAATGAACGGCAAAATTAGCAGTAATAGCTTACTGCTAATTTTACAGTTTATTACTGTGCATTTTACAGTTTTAGACTGGAACCTCTGATACCAGTATTATACTGTAAGAACAACAGTTAATTTTCGTTACAACAGTGTTAATGTTATTAAATGGCAACAAGATTAATGCATCAATAGGTAAAAAATAACAATACTCAAACAGATACAGGGAAAGTGAAACTATCCTGCTCATTACAGTAAATCCGGGCGTAAATACAGTACTCCCCATGGATCGTCCTGTAACCGCCTCCATCCCTACGCATGGAGACGACCCCCGGGCACCGAGACAGACCGGCATTTTATAGGGGTGTTTTCCGGTGTGTATCAATGGCATCGTAGATTGAAAAGTGGAGTGTTTTCCCACGCGATATCAACCATTTCCTTTTCATCTCTCCTTGTTTGCTCACCCCCATTGGAAAGCGCAGAACGTTCCGCATCCCAGGGGTGGATCCCGTAAGAAGATTACAGAATCTCGCCTCCTCACTCTCTCTCTCCTCTCCAATTAATTCTTCCAGGACCGTTAAGAATCATAGAGAAGAAGACTTAATAAACTCCTGATGAGAAATTGGGACATTGTCTGTTTCCATTCCACGGAAGATATCGTATTCTCCGGAATGCTCCTCATTACGCAAAAGGTCTTAGATGGCCACATTTGCGAAGTTATCTCAGCACTTGGTTGTAATTCAGGAATTTAGATCAAATGCTCTCGCGTTTCTTAATTGTTGAGAGCGAGATGCCGTATTATCACGGGTTTCTCCCATTCGTTTCGTGCGGAGGACAAAGTTTTGAGAAAGCAGACAAATTTAGTTTCCTGAACTCGGAAGCATTTCATTATCCTAACCTCGAGCTCTCCAAATGAATAAATTCAAACAAAAGGTGTCAATGTATTCGAAAATAGTACACTCAAGCGCATTTCATATTCTTGCATTTCGTTGCAAATTGCTCGCTGAAATTTCACGGTTATTATTTTTTCTATTTAGAAGCATGCCGAGAAAATTTTGACAGGTACTTTTAAGTGGAGGGGGGGGGGGTCCTTTTAATGTTTAGAAATATTAAGAAAATTTTGGGAAATTTTTGGGAGAAGTTAATTAGTGAAATTTTGTCAATAAGAGATTTTATAGTTGTCAGACTATTTTTCAGTCATAAAAGATTTTTAGTAAAGAAAAGATTTTTCAATTATGATCCTTGTATTCGATTCTTGGTTAGAATTTTATAATAGTTAGACTTAGGACTTATCAAGAGCTGAATAAAGTGCTGCAAAAATAATATTATTGCGTTTCTTTTTTCGGCTCTTTTGGTTGCTTGACCAAGATAAACGGCATAAATAACGTATAAACACAAAATTCGAAGACAAGATAATTTTAAGTTTTTTAAAAATAGTGTATAATCCACCTTCTGTTCAAACTTGTCGTATGAAAAGGAACTATTTATATTTGACTGAAATTTCATGCTAAATTTATGATCTTTTAATACTTTATCTGCATTTTGTATCAAAATTAATATAATTTATCATTATTGCAAATTATGTTTCAAATTTATGACCCTTCATAACTTCAAAAATTTCGCTAGCTTTTCATCATGTTACACTCTTTCAAATATTGCGTTACTTATTATTAAAAAAAAATAATTAAAAAAAATCGAAACAAGTCCTCTCTTTTTTTTTTTCTCCCTTACTTAATTATGAGTCGAGGAAAACCGATACCGTTACATAAAAATTTGTAATGAAAGCTGCTTGCATGCATTTTCGAAGGTTAAAAATATGTCATCAATTTGTGGGAATAGCTATGTAATGAGCAACAGTTTTCAATGAAAATGTGTGCCCGCTTACGTTGATTTTCCGCAATCCGATTCGTGGTTTCAAATTGATGTCTTTTTATGCGATGATTGCTGTTTAATCTACTTTTCTTTCGTGGTATATTTCGTTTTGACTGTTTAAGCCTCTAAAACTTCAATGATGATTTGATTTGTAGAAATATCTATGTGATGTATTTAGAAAACAATTTTGATAATCTGCATGAAACAATGGCGAAAGCTACTGCTCATACTCAACTACCCACTTAAACAAAATTGAACGTTACACTTTTTGTAAAAACTTTGATTAAAAAAAATTAATGAGTTAATAATTCTGATAGAAACTGTATGAAATGACGATGATGAAAGGTCAGTCACTTAGTCAGGAGGGGGTAACCCCCTTCCGGTTGTGAGAAATTAATATATTTATTCATGTCTTGGTGTGGTCTTTGTTCTTTTTCTGTAAAGTATGCTTTGAATATAGACCCCCCCCCCGCTCAGTCCGGAAAATAAACGACAGGAGTGGATAATTACGATCATGATGACAATAATAATAGTAACAACTACAGCTATTTTTAAAGGGCTAAATTGTTTTATTTGCATGTTTGCTGTTACAAACATCGATGCTTAATCACTAAGTAAATGTACAAATTATGTCAGTGTGAAAAAAAAGGCAATAGATATAAAACGCAGACAAGACTAATTAAAGATGAAAACAGCTTATTATGATTTCCAAGATTAAGCATCTCATAAAAACGAAGAATAAGGCAGATGTTTACTCAAATGCTGATCTAATCTATTCATGCACAAATAATTGAATGAGGTGTTAAAACTAATTCGCAGATTATTGGTTTATTTTGCCGTTTCATGCATTATTTTTGCATTTATTTTTATTAGATAACTTAATACTAAATCTTCTATCTCTTAAAAATATTGGAAGGAAAAATCAAACTTATTTTACGGTAAAAAAATTTAAAATTTTTTTATCCAATTAAAAAAAAAGCATATGCCCAACTTGTTGTAACTTCTGGATAAAAAAGTTCTCCCTTTATTTTTAAAATTGCCTCATCAGTAGCATTTTTCTTCTTCGTATTTAGACTAATATCCCTGTTATAAACAGTGTACTTGTTTTTTAATCATACTTATCGTTCATAGACAAACAAATACTCTTTAAGGCTTGTTTTAAAAATGTGAAACATAATAAATACTACAATCAACAATTTACTTAAAGATGTTCCTTTTTCGTTCTGCTGCACGTGTGTAGCGGAATTAATTATTTATTGATTTCTAGCACTTGACATGTTTTTGTTTTACATAATCAGTAAAGACAGTAAGGGCCCTGCTCCACATCAGCGTAAAACGCGACCGAAACCGAAGGCAGAAACCGAAAATCCGGGTACTTTCCATAGGAACACTATGTAATCCATTTTACGTTTCTGCTTTATCTTTCTGCTTTACGTCAATGTGGAGCAGGGCCCTAAGTCATTTCAAAAAGAAAGACAGAATCTTTAATTATTTTTTAATTCGCCATTATAAATAGCTGGCGAAAAGACTAAATATAATATGCTTTTAATTTTGCATCGAAAACATAAGTAAAATAATGTGTTTTTAAATCGATTTAAAATTTTTAACAACTTAACTACCTTTGTTGTTTTAGTTAAATTTTAATTGAACAATTTTTCAAAATTTTAAAATAATTCTCAAAATTATTTGGTCATTCAGTGTGCACTATAAAAAATTAATGTTGTTTCTACAGTATGATACAGCTAATTTCATTGTAGTAAATTGTAAAAATTTCTAACTTTACAGTAATATACTAAAATTGCTACTTTTAGAGTAAAACTGCAAAATTGCAAATTTACAGTTTATTGCAGTGAATTTTACAGTTTTAAACTGAAACCTCTGCTGCCAGTATTATACTGTTGTTTTTACAGTATAATACAGCTAAATTTTACGACTATAAACTAAAATTTCTAACTTTACAGTAAGAAACTGCAAAATCGCCAGTTTTGCAGTTTATCACTGTGCATTTTACAGTTTTAAATTGGAACCTCGGCTGTCAGTATTATCTTGCAAAAACAACAGTTCGTTTTTCGCAGTGTGACATTATTACCGGAAATGTTTGAAGCGCAAATTTTATTTTTGTTATCCCTGAATCGACATTTAAGTAGGGTTGGTTAGGGTAAGTGGGCCCCTTTTTAGAACAACTCGCTTTCAAAGCCTTATACAAAAGTTTTAAAGCAAAACAGCTTAAATTTTTTGACTTATTTTTTCTTGGACATTATTAATAAACACAAGTTCAGCATTGTTTCCGAAAAAATACTTTAAATATTTTAAACCATCGTATTCTTAAAAAATGGCGTGGGGGTCCCACTTACCCCGTAGGAAGGGGTAAGTGATCCACCCCCCCCCCCTTTATTTATATTTAAAGCGAGCATATTTTGAAAAGGGGTTTATGGGTCCTACCTAACAAAGTATGCAGTATTGTAGTAGGGAATATTTTTCTGTAAATGTATCCATTAATGAGATATCTACTTACATTTAAATGTGTATGACAGAAAATTATAAAGCGGAATACAAAACAATTGTGTCTGTGAAATTCATTAAAAGCCGTTAAGCGTATTTTTTGCTTTTACACATAAATTAATGTTGATCAAACATAATGGAGTCGATTAAGATCAATTTTGGTAAAATAGAAAAAAATATATAGGTTGGAAAAGAGTGGAAATACTTAATGGCAGCGTCTTTTTGAAGATTTCTTAGTAGGAAACGTTATCATTTCATCAACAGTTGTAATTCTAACATCACCTACATCCAACCAATAAAAAGTGTAGCTATTTCTATTCTTTCTATCAAAATTTTCAGTATTTTTTTCATTTGTATCATATTTTAAAATTCAACCTTCTTAATACTTTTTGGTTTTCCTTGATGCAAGTTTCACATATAGTTACAAGCTTTGGCAGTTTTTGTAGCTAAACCATCAATTTCTTCTAGTTATCCATAATTATCTTTCATTTCATCGTAGAAATTGCTTCATCAAAACTGCTTTTCATTTTGAAATAATCATTATTATGAGGGGGCCCTCTTACCCTAATAGCGAAAAACCAAGGGGTAAGTAGGACCCCTCCCCTTAAACACTTTTTAATAATACTTTGCATAAACATTCTTATTTCAATGTGTACTTTAGTTTAAACTCTACAAGAAAACTTTATGAACATAGAAAAAATAATAAAAATTAACATGAAAACAATTCTTTGAAAAATATTGCTTGAACTCGCAAAAAAAATTTTTTTTTGGAAATTTTTTTGCCATAAATTATATAATCTAAAAAAAAGTTCCATGAAACCCAAATATATGCAAAAGCAATCACTGTGATGCAATTTGACATGATCAGTACAAAAAAGTATAAAACTATAAGCGCAGTTCAGTTTTAAGGGGGGTGGCCCACTTACCCGAACCAACCCTAAATTAGTTTTTGTACGTTACATGATATGCAACTATAATCAATTTAAATCCGTACTAGCTGTAGATATTTATTCAATCTATGATCATTTTAATTGCAATTTCTTAATGATTTGCTTCACAATTATTTTAGCAAACATATAGCTAATGAAAATGAATCGTTTGTGTACGATTCATTATGAAAGTATTAGCTTAAACTCACTGATATCAGATAAAATACATGAAATAGCAGCTGACGACAGCTTTCTTGAATTGAATTTTACGTCCCCTTTTCCCCGTGTAATAATTTAAACATCTTTCTTCTGTTAACCTAGTAGTTAATAGTTTTTCAGATGTTTAAATTTTCTAATGGAAATTTATTTACTTTTAAATTCTCTACAACATTAAAATCTGAGATAAAAAAAAGACATTTCCTTTTTTTTTTGTTACGTTTTCCTGAAGACTTTCATTAGATGAAATATTGAGCCGTTAAAATTGTAGAAAACAAACTAAGGATTCAATGGTATGTGCTGTGTGCTTTTCTAAATTACACCAAGTTGTTTGATAATTTAAAATAAAGTTACTTCATGCTTTTCACATAAAAGAAAAGTGAAAGTAATTTTTAAGTGAAAAACTCTGTAATGTATTCATTAAAAATGAATATTGCGTCACTTATATCCTTTCTCCATTGAATGTATATAAATTTTTAATAACATTTTGAAAAAAAAAAAAATAGCTGCTGTTTCGCGAAACGATTGCAAGTACTACACTTAAAAGGTATTAAATGCGGTCGCATTAGTTTATTTATGCAAGTATGTAGCAACTAGTTCATGCACGAAAACTTCCGCTGATACCAAGACAAAAATTTCAATATTTCATGACAAATATTTTAGATTGAATAAAGCGAAAAAGCAGCATCATACCTAACATGCTCAACTGAAACAATCTTTAATTTTCTTATTTCTACATAACTCGTAAACGAAACGCTGAAAACGGGAATGGTATTATGCAATAATCTCTCATTAACCGTGATTATTTTTTAAGGGTGGTCATTAAGGACCGTAATAGTCCCCCTCGATGATACATAAGTAAAGCCAAGTGAAAACACTGCTTCCTTATCTCAGGAGGGAACGTCCCTTCAGCTCTAAGCAATCACCCCGAAAGAACTGTTTAATGACTAGAGCCCTGGAGGTTTGAAAGTTTGCCGGATTTATGTCAGAGTCCGGAAGTAAAAGATGAATATTCATGAATCTGGAAAAGTACATAATTAAGTTATGTTCCAAAGCGGAGCCAGTTGAAGAAAAATGAAATAATCTTTTGCTGTTTTTGAGAAAGCGTATAATTTTTTCCATCATTAAGCCAGATTTTGATCAATGTTTATGTTTGAAAAGGTAATCTCAGCATTATGTTTACGATATTGATCTGGTAGTGATGAATACCGTTGTAGGTAAATATTTAAAGATATAGTAAACATGTCGTTTGTTTTGGCGTTAAAAAGGTCATGCTCATAATTGTATACAAAACATCATGTAAGACGGTATTCTTTTTTCCCCTCATCACATTTAGGAAGCCTATCTTTTAGTTATTATCTTTCTGAAGTAACTTTAAGTGAACTATCAACCATAACCTCTAAACATAATCTATTAAACATAAAGTGACTTACACTTCAGCAATTATACACTGAAGTGACAAAAGTCATGGGATAGCAATATGCAAATTTTCAGATGGCAGTAGCATCGCATAGAACAGGTATAAATGCGCAGTGCTTTTACAGAGCTTTCATTTCTGTTCAAGTTATTCATGTGAAGAGGTTTTAACGTGATGATGACCGCACGACGTGAATTAACAGACTTTGAACGCGGAATGTTAGTTGGAGCTAGACGCATGGGTCATGCCATTTCGGAAATCGTTAGAGAATTCAACATTCCCAGATCCACTGTGTCAAGAGTGTGCCGAGAGTATGAAATTTCAGGCATAACATCCCACCATGGACAGCGCAGTGGTCGACCGCCTGCACTTAAAGATCGAGACCGGCGACGTCTGCAAAGAGTCGTAAATTCTAACAGACAAGCAACACTGCGTCAAATCACCGTAGAAATCAATGTGGGACGTACAATGGACGTGTCTGCTAGAACTGTGCGGAGAAATTTGGATTTCTTGGGCTATTCCAGCAGAAGACCGACTCGAGTGCCTTTACTGACAGAACGACATCGCTTGCAGCGACTCTCGTGGGCACGTGAGCATATCGGTTGGTCCCTAGATGAATGGAAAACCGTGGCCTGGTCCGATGAGTCACGATTTCAGCTGGTAAGAGCCGATGGTAGGGTTCGAGTGTGGCGCAGACCCCACGAAGCCATGGACCCAAACTGTCAGCAAGGCACTGTTCAAGCTGGTGGTGGCTCCGTAATGGTGTGGGCTGTTTTTTCATGGCATGGACTTGGTCCTCTAGTGCGACTGGACCGAACATTGACTGGAAATGCTTATGTGCAGCTACTTGGAGATCACTTGCAGCCATTCATGGACTTCATGTACCCAAACAACGATGGGATTTTTATGGATGACAATGCGCCATGTCACCGGGCCACAACTGTTCGCAATTGGTTTGAAGAAAATTCTGGACAATTCCAACGAATGATTTGGCCACCTAGATCGCCCGACATGAATCCCATTGAGCATTTATGGGACACCATCGAGAGGTCTGTTCGTGCCCAAAATCCTGCCCCATCAACGCTTTCACAATTATGGACGTCTATCGAGACAGCATGGCTCAATATTCCTGCAGAAGACTTCCAACGACTTGTTGAGTCCATGCCACGTCGAGTTGTTGCACTTCGCCGGGCAAAAGGAGGGCCGACACGATATTAAGAGGTATCCCATGACTTTTGTCACTTCAGTGTATAATAAAGTACTACATGGTACCAGTTAGGAAATAAGTGTTTACATTTTGCTAGTATCAATCAAGCATTTAAAAAATTATTAATTTTCTTTGCGTTATTTTAAATTATAAAGCATTAAATTGCATCTCTTGAGAGATAAACTTTATTTACTCTTTTTTTTTTATCTTTGTTAATTGAACAAGCACTTTCCATGAGTTTTTCATCCATCGTATACCTGATAAATGATATTTATTTCACTTAAATATAATCAGTAATCTACACAAAAATCTAGGAACAAATGATAAACATTCAAAATATGATTTTTTTTTTTGTTTTATTTTTCTTTATTTTTTGCGTTTACAATGTAAAATAATACCTATTAAAAATAACACCTATTATAATTTTTGCATTATAGAATCTTTTTTACAATTTTATGATAAAAATGTTTAGCAACAGTTTAATAAGAAAATAAATGATCTATAAAATATTGCTGCCTTTAAAATAAGCATTGAATTAAAATTTACCCAAAATTAAAAAAAAAATACTTTTCTCTCCTTCCCCTCCCCCTCCTTTATATGAATGCGAAGTTTTAATTAGTTATTTCTTTCCGGAAAATGTAAAAACAATCGCTCTCACCCCACCCCTTTCATTTTTCTATCTTTCTCTCACTTTAAGTTAGAAAACTATTCCAATGGATTCTAAAATTGGGAGAAAAATAGACAATTTTTCCAATATTCTTAAAATCTCTTGTATAAAAAAGGAGAGGAAAAAAGAAAAAAACAGGTTTTGTTCCAATTTTATTAGAAAACCATTTCAAAAACCCAAATATTAAATATTACTCTCATTTTTTTGTCAGCGTAATTATAAATAATATAGTCCTACACCTTCTCTTTATTTTTTAGCTAAATGTTCTTATCAGAGATTAAAATGATCTCATGAAAAGTTTTTCTAGAATTGTAAGCTTTATTCAAAAATTATTTATTCGCGGATTCACCGATGCCTTTCAACTGAGTTTCAATATTAAATTTAAGAAACAAACGCTAGTGAAACATTTTGGATAATTTTTCCTTTTGTTATCAATTCTATAACAAAAGGTAACAAAAAAGGGCATTCCTCTAGGTGGGAAAATAATGAATTATTTATGGACAAATTTTGCAGTCCAATACGCATAGAAACTACCACTGAGTATACATTAAGAGTCAATTTTCGTCGTTCTTCTTTTTCTTTTGTTCATTCGTTTATCTAAACAGCATCAATGACCGACTTTGGTTACATTGTTTAGATAATATGCAATGAAGCTATTCAACGTAAGCTAATTACATTTATAAGGTCGCAAAAGAACAGAGTTTTGTGAGGCTTAAATATTGAAATAAAATTAATTCATTATAACTGTTACGAAGTAGATAAATCTGTAAAGTTTTAGCTCCATGTCAATAGAGTGAAATCTAAAATTTGCTGAACGTTTATTTTTTGAACAGTACAACCTTAATACTGCGTATTCATATTACGTTGTCTTGGTTTGGGATAGTTCTGACTTAAATAACGAAACCAAATAATTTAGAAGTATGCGTGTGGGGTTGGGGGGTGGGGGGTAGTGTACTAAGTTTGCAAGAGAATACATAGTTCAATTTTTAAGTGTCAAAATATGTTGTTCGCGTTCAAAACTTCATACCATACTACAGTCACTTAATGCATGTGCTGTTGATGGGAAATATAATAAATTTATTTGAAGGGCAGAGGTAAGCTAGTGAGAGGGTGAAAACAAATTCCGCGTATACTTGCATAGATGCAAGTACATGGTTAAATAATTCAAAGCAGATTTCTCCATTTGCTGCTTCCGAAAATGGTGATTATGATTTTTTTTTAAACATCCACTCTTTCTTAAAACTTGCTATGTGTTTACAATTTGTTCAGTAACGGTTAGCACTTAGATGCTTGAACAAATGTATGTACTAATTCTTTAATTTAAACATTTACCATAACGTTTAGAGCAAAATACCCCCTTCTTCCCCCCCCCAAAAAAAGAAAGAAAACGTTGTTTGTTGAGCTAGTTATTGCATTTATTGATAGAATAAATGCAATACAATGGCATGTCGGTTTTTCGCTAGAAATTCGATCAATATTCTCTGATCTTTCATTAAACATTTTACTTTATTTAACTTAGGATAATTTCTCTGAATACATTTATTCACTTTAAAGAATAACGTTTTTTGGGGGGAATGACTATGAACTCTTGAAAATCATTTAATATTACCTATTCTGATTGAAGCCATTTAGTTTTTTGAAGGAACTACGGCAAAGAAAAAATCCCATTACATTTGGTTTTCAAACATTTCCCCCATAGTATCGTTTCCCTTCCTTAAATAAACAACAGGAAAAGAATTGAAAGCGTAGTCAAGGAATAAAAAATATCGTAATGCCATTCTTCCGTTTCAAGCCAACTTGTACTTGCCACTTTAAATGCCGTCAAACACGGTTTTTATCGAAGCTACCGAAGCCGTGCGTAAGATGAGAGGACCGCCACCTACGTGCATCGAATCCCGGACTATCCGGCATCCTCCCGCAAGGGATCACTCCGTCATCCGGCCCCCGGTATTTAAGAGTCCGGCCGCATACCACTTTCCGGCGTATATTTGGGCGGAAGGAAAACTTGCAGTATGAGTTGGAACTTTTTTTTTATTTCGCTCGGCGATGAGAGATGAATTAATGTTTGGGATGCGGTAGGGTGTGAAGAGATATATGAATTTCAAGTTTTCCAAATGCGTGTATAAGTTAGGATATATTATCTATTCCTTGCGTTGTTTGAATGGCTTTTTTCGTTGGAAAACGCACAATTGTTTCACTATTGGCAACGTAAAGAGTAAGAGTTAATGTGTTTGTTTTTTCCTTTATTTTATTTTATTTTTTTTTCTGTCTACCACTTCAAATGGATTGTTGATGCCATTTGATTTTATTTTCTTGGCAATACAAATGGTTTTTTTTAAAGAGAGTACTAAAAATAAATTATTTTTATCTGAAATGTTCTGTCTTTTGAAATGGCTTAATATATGATGACTGAAATATTAATGGGAAAAAAATTAACTCTAAACTACGAGTATATTAGTTCTGCGATACAAGGCAATGGCAGCACAAGTATAAATGTTGGATGCTGTGTTTCTTGTTATTTCTGAGATAAATTAACTAAAATAAAACACACAATGTTACAAACGCGAAAACATTGTTAAAATTTCACAAAAAGCAAGGTTTCTAGACATACGTTCTGATAATAAAATTTACTCATTTTTTAAGACTGAGGAGCTATCGTTGGTTGCTTTTCATATATATATATATATATATATATATATATATATATATATATATATATATATATATATATATATATATATATATATTTACATTGAAAAAAGAGACATTGTTGGAGAAAATCCTAAATGATATTTGTGTTCTTACATATAATATTTTTCTATACTGCTTGTAACTTATCACACAAACACAAAGGGAATCAGTTGTAAAATGGTAATGTGTTTAAGAGCAAATCGGAATGTTACAATAATTTTCTGTTTTATTTCTTTCAAAAATCCTAAAAGGTAACTAATGACGAGTTTTTTTTTTTTTTTTTTTTTAATCTTTAGTTAAAAAGATTCCTTCTTTTACCGCACTCAGCAATAATGAATTTTGGTTTTAATGCGTTAGGTATAACGGTAAATTAGTCAGGCAACTCAATGTTTGCTTTCTTGCGGCACACATTGAAGCTTAAAATACACCAGAGCGTTATCATTTGTCTTCTTTATTTTATTAACTATGTTAAGTAACGATTCTGTGTCTTCTTCCACGCTCGTGGTTAAAGAATTTTATAAGAAGGATAGAAAATTTTCAGCTGTCCTTTTATCATATTTCAGAGAATTCCTATTTCTCTCTCTAAAACACTAACAAATACTTAAATCTAGACAGTGTGGGAATCGAATACTTTCTGAAGCATATGTCACATTGAAAAAGATTGTTTTATTCGTCCATCAAATACTGAAATTTTTATCATTCAATCTTTGACACACCCAAAACAACTCCAAATTTTTATGCAAACTGGAAAAGGAAGGCATACTTTTCCCTCATTTTAAGTAAGTTTATTTTTTTTTAATGCAAAGCGCTGAAGTTATTTTGCTGTAATACCCTGCAAAAAGTAAGCTGTTGTTTTCACAGTATAATACTGGCAGCAGAGGTTCCAGTTGAAAACTGTAAAAGCACAGTGATAAACTGTAAAACCAGCTATTTTAGTTTATCGCTGTAAAACTAGAAATTTTACAGTTCATTACTGTAAAATTAGCAATAGTAGTACTATATAATTAGCTGTTTCATACTGTAAAAACAACAGTATAATACTGGCAGCAGAGGTTAAAACTTTAAAATGCACTGTAGTAAACTGAAACTAGCATTTTCAGTTTATTACTGTAAACTTAATTTTACAGTCTACCAGTGGCGTATCCAGGGGGGTGCCAAGGGACCAATGCACCCCCCAAGATTTTGTAAGACTATAAAAAATGGTGACACCGAATTTTGAAAAAACATGTAACCTTCATGTAAATATGCTTCAGGTTTTTTCAATGAAAAATACTTTATGGACACTGAAATATTGTCATATTATTTTCTGTTTTTGACAATAAGAAGCAAAACTAATTGTTATTCTGTAATTGTGGAAATGTAAGGGGAAAATGAGCGATGTACCCGCGCCTCTCACAAACATTGTTAGACGTTTAAGCTTCCTATTAATTGCAGATTCTTTAAATGATTTAAATGTGTTTAATCATTGCTCCTCCTCTTATTTTCTCTTTTTTAAGGTTTATTTTGTACAAATTGCCATATTATTATTTTACATCGTAAAGAAAAAATCAACAAAACACCAGCTTATTTTTTTTCGAAATATGACAAATTGGATTTTTGTTTAAAAACTTATCGCACATTTAAAAAAAAATTGTTTTTTATATTAACACTTACATTGAAACATTACTGCTCATTTCAGCAGTAAATTTTTACCTTGGAGAAAAAGGGATCAGTTTCTACTTTCTTTTCTAATGGGATGAAATGAAATTTTTTATTTTATTATTAAAAGTTTTATTAGAAATGAATAAATAAACAAGTTGAAATGTTAATGAAGGAATGCGAATGAATGAATTAATCAATGAGCACATCTGGGACTTAAAAAAAAAGGAGTAACTAATAGCTGAAAAACAAAAACAATTTTCCAGAAAGTGCAAAATATTATAATATGTGTATGAAATTTTGAAAATGAGTTGTATATATTCCCTTTGATTTTTCAGTCTATTTATATTTGAATCGCAATCGTCCAATCGACTATAGGTTTAAGAATATAGTTAGTATATTGCTAGGTGGATGGCGCAGAAGAGTTAAAATGTTTTAACATTCCAATTTGCCCCGTTATTTAAATCTTACCCCCACGTTCCCCAACATATGAAGGACGTTTAAATGGACATTTTGTAGAATATGCATGAGAAAATGCGTGCATATAAGCTAAGAAAAATCTTATCTTTGATGAAACAAAAATAATCATAAAATAAAACTTCATAAAAACCAAAATGTACAAAAAATTTCATTTTGGTACTCTCGGACCTTCAAAATAATTTTTTATCATGCAACTTTTTTTTTTAAATTATAAATGATCTATCAATTTTCCGATGAAGACTTGAGTGCTTTTGGCTTGAGATTTTTTTTCGTAATATGTTTATTGTTCTTGCATGATATTCATTTTTGTGGGAAAAAAAAAAAATCTTTGAGCAACGTTCAATAGAAAAAATTAAATCGAAATACAGCGTTTTTAAAGTTTCACCATATTTCTTGATTTTTTTCCTTTCTCATCACAGTGTCGATGTTGGATGTGCACCCCCCAAAATAAATTCCTGGATACGCCACTGCAGTCTACTACTGTAAAATTAGAAATTTTACAGTTTAGTACTGTAAAATTAGCTGTATTATACTATAAAAACAACATCTATTTTTTATAGGGTAGAGGACACAGTTAAAACTGCTTCAATATCTCATTTTTGCGATGTACATTTCAACACATGGGTTGAGTAAAATAATCCGTACTTTTTTTAAGGAAATGAAAATAACCAATAGGCAGCATTTTAGATTAATACTTGCTTTTAATCATGCATGTAGCTCTGTCTGGTCACAATCAAAATATAGATCGATTTCAATACGGGGTAGCTTTTACTCTTTTAAATCGTTCCGTGTTAGTGTGTTTAAGAAAGACTTAGTACGTAATGAAGTAATTGATAAGGCTCATAAAAACGATAATTATCGTAATATGTGGAATTTGAAACCAGATATATTAATTTTTCAATATAAGTATTTAGTCCATATGACGAAGAAAATCAGTTAAGAATAATTGAAAAGTAATAATAATTTGATGCGATTACTCTTAAAGGTTGAAATTAATAATTGATCACTGATTTTGAAAAATTCTGAATGTTCATTTAATTTTTTCTTACTGATTAATTGAATTGCCTTAAAAAACAGCATAGTTATTTTTGAAAAACCAATTTAAATAAAAGGAATCTGAATATTCAATTACTTCCACTAATTTTAAAAAAGAACAATTCTGCTCAAAAGCGAATGAAAAATAGTACACTGAAATTCTAAAGGAATAAGTATGTTTTTATTAAACACCTGGAGCAGTAATAGAGAACACATTTACTTCTGGTGCTGCAAATTAATATTAATAATTCCACATAAGATTTGATTTTTTACCAAAACTTATGTGATTAATAAAACTACTGCGTAAGGAAAAAACATTTACGGTCAAAAATAAATAAGTAAATAAATAATAAACAAAAGAATAAATAAATAAAATTAATAGGGGAAAATGATTAATTTCAGAAGTGATTTACTTTGAGGAAATTTGTGAATACTAGTAAAACATACATTATAGAGTATATGTACATAAGGGACTACTTAACATTATATATAAAAGCAATTATAAAACCAAGACTCACCTTTTCCTGTCGCTGAAAGCTGGTTCTCAAATAATTATTAATTTGCGGAGTGCACACTTCATTGAAAAATATTTTCAGAACAAATTCATATAATTTAAGTTCATGCTGTTATGTGTCCTTACGTGTTTATTCTAGAGAGCTTAAGCACTATATGACATAAGCAAGCAATCACATTTAAACAAAACTTTAGAATGCCTTTTTTTAACGTTTTTCCCTGTTGCCAGATTTTTTCAATGTATAGTTCAGGTTTGTTTGCTTCATTTTAGTAGCAAGCAATTTGTTCTTATATGATTTTTATTTTTATTAAATTATCGTCTGCTTTGAAAAGAAAGAATATCAAAGAAAAATCTAAATTGATTTGAAGTATGAATGTATTTGTAACGAAGTTTTCCGCTTTTCTACGTCTGTAGAATTTTCAAAATCTCGGTAGCCAAACATTTTACAGAAAAAACATGGAAATTAAGCATTCAGATGGTAAAGATAAATTTAGTGTATTTTATAAATGTGTGCAAACTTTTCGGATGTTTTTCATGCACTGCAAAAAATGAAATGCGGGCCAATCCATGGTTACGGTCGTTACATTCACACAACTTCAGCTGCTCATATTTTATTCACCAATGCAGTTAAAGTTCTAATGAAAACAGGGAATGATAAAGCTCCCCCCCCTCCCCCCAACATGATTATCACCAAGCGTTAGTTTGAAATTATTAGTGGAAGTTGTAGAAAAATCTCGAAAATGTGTGGTTACAGTCGTTACAAAAAAAAGACATGGTTTTTTGAGTGCTATCAAACACTGCCACTTTTCTGTGAATCTATTGCACGTATGATCTTCTGGATTTTTATAATAATTGCTCAATAAATAAGGCATGATATCATACAAAGAAATTAGCTTTTTTGTTGAAAAATGAATTTTTATGAATTTTTTATTGCGGTTACGGTCGTTACAAAAGCGGTTACGGTCGTTACACGTCTGACTATTTTCAATATATATGTTACTAAAAATGAGTAAACGGCTATTTTAATTCATTTTTCCGCCATATATAAAGTTAAATAATAGACATATGAGTAGAAAGGTTCTCCAGTTAGTTCATTTGATAAGATCTAATCTCCAATTGATTACTATAGACTTTGGAAGCTTTCAAATCCCTTGAGCTACGTTTTCCCATGAAACTTCACCAGAATACCCACACCTCCCAGTCTCTCTTCAGATATTTTAGCTCCACTAAATCCTCATAATCATCTGTGACTTGAGCTCTGTATTTCTTCAGTACTCTGCTTAGAAAAATTTCTAAAAATTAGCTTATTATGTAAATGTTATTGATTGTACCGGGCACCTTATTGCTTCAACTACACACACACACAAGTGTTCGTTTCATTAAACATTTTTAAAGTACTCACACATTACGATTTTTTTCTGCATAAATCATTTGCCCTCGTCCTCCCTTTATCGAGATATAAATTTTAAAGGCTTAAATTTAAGTGAAGATCCAAATTTAAAGGCTTCTGGAGAAATAGAAGGCAGACTATTTCACCATCTGCATATGATAGGACAGCTATCAATCAGCAAAGCATGCGAAAAGATGTCTCCCATCATAACCTGAAACTCGCTAAATTTAGTGACTTTATTACAATTTCGGCAGACTTTAGGACTTGATAATTCGAAAACGATGAGGTTAGGGCAAATAATTTATAAATCCAGCAAAATGTTTTGCTACAATGTTTCAAATGCAAATAACTTAATTTTTTTTCGTTATTTCACTTTTGTATGGTTTCCTGGTGAACATCAAATGATCCCTGAGCCAAATTTGTCTAAGAACTAACGTAAACGGATTTATAGTAGGAAAGCTCCTTTATAGGAGCTTTTCCACTCTATAAGAGACGAATACCCCCAAAGTAACTTTTAGATGTATCAGTGGACTTATGTACCAAATTTGACAAAGATCCGACCTGAACTGTGAATTTAGACCTAAAACATGTAACACCCGTAACCAACATAGCACAAAAACGAAAAGGTTTTTTGAAAAAATTATATTAGTGCATGTTTTTAGAATAAATTAGTACACTACCTAAATGGCAAACTTCTACCTCAAATAGTTATTGTTACAGAATAACAAATACTTGTTTTCGGTTATGGTCGTTACAAAGATTCTAGATAATTTTGCCTGCCTGTAATTGAAAACTAATACAACCTAGAAAGAAATTGATTGCTGGAAAAGGTCAAAGGGAGTGCTTACTAAAGCACTATAATTCGTTATCTTCCAAATTGAACCCGGTGTGACCAGGGTCTAGGCTGGAAACTTGATAATTTTTAACTGAAAAAATGGGTTAGTAAAACCGTAACTTTAGGACGTTGAAACCATATTTACAGTAAAAACTAGGATATTTTACACTTTGAATTAGGAAACTATGTTTTCTTGTGAATAAAATGACATATAACATGCTATCATTAAGTGAGTTTCATATTTTGATGTCTATGTCCTATTTCTCATGGATTGGCCCTGCTGTTTTTACAGTATTATACTAGCAGCCGAGGTTCCAATTTAAAACTGTAAAATGCACAGTAATAAACTGTAATAGACTGTAAAACTAGCAATTTTACAGTTTCTTACTGTAAAGTTAGCAATTTTATAGTTTATTACCGTAAAATTTAGCTGTATTATACTGTAAAAACAACAGTATAGTACTGGTAGAAGAGGTTCCAGTTTAAAACTGCAAAATGCAAGGTAATAAGCAGTAAAATTAGCACTTTTTAGTTTTTTACAATAAAGTTAGCTGTGTTATACTGTAAAACAACAAGCATTTTTAGTGTGGAACTCTTTACGGGAAATGCATGTTAGATTGTATAAAAACTCGTTTGCTCATTCTGCGGAATGTGTATGCTCAGATTTTTACAGTCAATCATCGAAAATATTGACAACACATTTTAAAGAGACTATGGATTTTTTTCTGAATTTTACAAAGTTGTCAGTAAATAAAGTTACGAAATTACAGTTTGTGGAATCTTCAAATTCTTTACTAGCAACTCCAATAAGCTATAGAGGGCGTTGTAGCCACTGTCTAATGGCAGTAGGAAAAGGAAAAACAAACGTACGCCATAACATATAAATTGTTTTCAAGCGCCATGAATGACAGTAATTTTTGCTCGAATGTATGATTTTTTAATTTTTTTTCTGTTTTTCAATCATTTGAAATGAATGTTTTATGTCTTGTGGATATTCTGGCTTATGTAGAAAGAGATGAGAAATCAAGAAACATCATTAAACGCTAGAAATTAATGCACAACACATAATAAGTTGATCTCAATCAACCATTTCCATGGTGATAAATTCGGTGTTCATATTATTTCAATTTAATTCGAACTACATTATTAAACTGTTTTTTCTTAATAAGTCGAATCGGTTTATTCCAATTATCGCTGTAAATTTTAAGCGGTATTGCTCAGCGGCAGATTTTGCACTCGTTCTGCGGCAATATTTTTAAGAATATTTTTCTCATACTATCCGCTCCAATTGGATGCTGTGGTATATTATATAAGGTTAATAAATTGAGAGAACTCAGTTCTCTCACACAGCTTCCTGTTGTGTGCTGAGCTTTTTGCACCGAGTAAGAGGCTCTATGGTAGACTCGAAATAGCTATTTGCTGTACTTTCTACGTAATATGTGCTTTAGTTACGCTGATTTTAACTTCAAGTGTATTTTAGCACAAACCATTTTTGATCATTTTTCATTTTAAGGGTACTATGTCTATTTTCATATTCCGGTCAGAGGTAGCGCTAAGATTCTAACAAACAAATGAACAAATTTTCATTTCATAATCCCACAAATTACAATACAATGATACAAACAAATCATTGCAAAAGAAAAACTTTAAACTCACCTCTGGCTTTTCTTTTTTTTCTTCTTTTTTTTTAAACTAAGTGCCGTTACTTCCCACCTTTCAGATACAAACATAAAAATGCAATCACGCGTAAATTGTCATTGAAAAAAAATTGATAAAGAAATAAAGAAAGAACAGGACAAAGAACAAATGTGCTCTTAAATATTATTTATAAATATTACATGATTTAAGCCGTATACATGATAAAAGGCTTTGTTACGATAATATAAAGCATTTTACAGGATTTTCGTTGAATAAATGATAGATTTCCAAAGGTAGCAGCTAGGGAGGTGAAGAATTCAGAATTGTAGATAAATTTTATTCCTCAAAGGAAAAACAAGAGCGAAAAAAAATGCGAAGGTCGGAAAAAATCGGAAAGTGGGAGTGGGGGGGGGAGGGGGATTCCGAAGACAAATTGCGATCTGGGTGGGCGTAAGTTAACCGTGCGGTGTTGAACAAGAGGAAGGGGAGTCAAGCATGTGCTTGTAAATTGTCGTGCCGGCCTCAGCCCCTTTACAGCGACAGCAGACGTAATCCCGGCCACAGCTGCGGAGAGAAGAGGGATCGGGCACGTTGCCGACAGAGAGCTTTTATGCCTGGAACCATGGAGCTTTTGGAGAGCCCTTTGGATCCGGCAGTGGTTTGTGTGTTTCGTTCGGGAAGTTGTAGGCTGCTATTAGAATTGCCAGCGCTGTGTGAAATAACGTGATGCTTTTAAAGTGCAGTTTATGTCAGTTATGTCTCTCTCTCGCTATCTTCGGATAGTTCACTGCAAAAAGTAGTTGTTGTTTTTACACTATAATACAGCTAATTTTGCAGTAGTAAACTGTAAAATTGCGAGTGTACAGTAAAAAACTGTAAAATTGCTAGTTTCAGTTTATTACAGTGAATTTCACAGTTTTAAACTGGAACCTCTACTGCCAGAATTATACTGTTGTTTTTACAATGTAATACAACTAATTTTATGGCAAAATTGCTAATTTTACAGTAATAAATTGTAAAATAGCTAGTTTTACAGTTTATTACTTTGCTTTTACATTTTAGGGAGAAAATGAATAAGTTATTTTGTTGGCACATACCAATAACCGTTATTAGCAAAGCAAGCCGACTTTCCTCACCCCCTATTTGAACGAATGGAACCGTTTAATAATTTACCCACCGGAGTTCCTCAAACCCAAGTTGTTTTAACTGGAGATAGTTCAAACATATAAAATTATAGCTGCTACTTCTCACAGTTGTCCTCTACGCAGAGCTGATTAAGCCCAAGGCAGCTGGTTGTGAAAGTCGTTAAGTTCGTTTCTTTCTTTATTTATTTTTACAATACCGAAAATAGGGCATCGTTTGAAAAAAAAAAAAAAAAGATCCTCTTTCTTTCTCTCTTTCTTTTTAAATACTTTTTTTATCATCCATTTTGTAAATATATCTTGTAAACATTCCACTTTGAATATTTTCTTGCATGCCTGTTGTTATTATGATTCAAGTACAGAAATATTTTTATTGTACTGTGTAAATTAGAAATTTATCTTCGTAGTCCTGTGTCACAAATACGATTAAATACGTTTGCTTTCTTTCAATAAAAAGAATAGATGAGAGATATCGATTTTATTTTTCGATACAACCGATTTAGTCTTTAAGTCTAGAAGAAAAGCATTCAAATCTAAAATAGTTATGGATTTATTAATAATTTCATTATTAAAATGTATAAATGTAGTTATGATACTATAAATTAAGTATTTACAAGCAGACTAGTCTTAGCTTCTTCAACTGTGACAAGAAGATCTAGAGTGGTATTTTGAATAACTTAGTTATTATCTGATTCATTTGCGACAACTCTCACTCTGTGTCATGGGGGAAGAGATCATCTGCTATATTTTTAATTTAAGGAAGCTTTTTCCAGTTTTGAATTTGTTTTCGTATTAACTACTTAATGAGGGGAATCGAAATCAGACCGTTTTTTACATATGTATATTTTCAGGACTTTTTTTTTTTAAATGTTAAAGCTATTTATACATTCCTAGATGTTTGTTTGCTTTTTTTCTTCCATGGATGCTTAGTTTTGGATCTAAATAGAGAATTATTGCCGTCGCGGCTTGGCATCGCCTGCAATTTGCTCAAATCACTTACCATCCCTTAGACAATGCGTTATTTGTTGCTCGAAAAAAAAAAATACAATATGCTGTCACAAAAATTATCTCTTTTTTACACTGCAAAAAATGAACTGTTGTTTTTGCAGTATATAATACTAGCAGCCGAAGTTCCAATTTAAAACTGTAAAATGCACTTTAATAAACTGTAAAACTAGCAAGTTTAGTTTCCTACTGTAAAGTTTGAAATTTTACAGCTTATTGCCGTAAAATTTAACTGTATTATACTGTAAAAACAACAGTATAATACTGGCAGCATAGGTTCCAGTTTAAAACTAAAATGCATAATAAACAGGGTAATAAACTGTAAAACTGGCAATTTTACAGTTTAATACTGTAAAAGTAGCAATTGTACAGTTTATCACTGTAAAATTAGCAATTTTTACAGTTTATTACAATAAAACTAGCTGTATTATGCTGTAAAAACAACATTCATTTTTCACAGTGTAGACATTTTTTAACCATCTCTCTTTGTTACAAAGTCTCACACTTCACCCCCTCTTTCCTCAGTCACATGTCATGATATTTTTCAAAAACATATTCCTGTAAAAGAAAATAGTATGTGAAGACTCTTGATATCCCTCCCCCCCTACTTGTCACATCTTGTCACAATTTTATGAGCCCCCCCCCCCCTCAAAGCTTGAAACTGAAACCATTTTTGTACAGCCCCAAACTGAAAAAACTTGAAAGGAAACTGCAAAGTGCGAAATAGGAATTCGAATATAACGTTATTTCTAGATATACGAGGCGCGTTCAAAAAGTAAGGGCCGTTTGCTTGTATTTAAATAATGGCGCTTTGAAGAACAGTTTTACTACTGTTGGGCCATTAACTGACTCATTGTGAAGCTAAAGCGTCATTTATTTCATTTCTGAAGTCGTATTATTATCCATGAAACCAAAGAACAATGGCCACAGAAATCGTTGATCCCGCCAACTGTGAATTACATTCTGTGATTCGTCGACAAATTAAGGCGTGCGATCCAAAACAAACGCCGTGGGGAATTGTCATCAGGCATAATCTTCCTCTCCGATAACGCGCATCCTCACACTACTGCCAAAACCAAGGAGAAAATTTAAGATTTTCGTAGAGAACTTTTTGACCACCCACCGTACAGTCCCGATCTTGCACCTGGCGACTACTTCCTATTACATTTTAAACAGCTGCTAGATAGACAACCTTTTGAAACCGAAGAGGGACTCAAAAACGCTTGTCGACTGATTCAACTCTCAGGCGGCAAGTTTCTACGCAGAGGGGTTAAAGAAGCTGATGCAGCGATACGAAAAATACTTAGAAGTGAACGGCGATTACGTAGAGAATTGAAGTAAGTTTGTACCTAACTAAATATGAAATTTATTTTTTTTTCTTATGAGTATATTTTTTTCTGTGACCAAACGGCCCTTACTTTTTGAACGCGCCTCGTATGTTACTAAACAGCGATACAATCCTAACTTAATTTGTGTAAATAGGATATATATTTTTACATTGATTTTGAAAAAAAAAAAAAAAACTGCGCACTTCCTGGTAAAAAAAGAGTAGCAAGATGAAATAGCTTATGACAGTGTTTGCAAATGCGACAACTGCTCCAAAGATATGCATGTGTACAAATTGAAAAAAGCATTGTATATATATGTATCATTTTAAGTAGTTTTAGGATAGGGGTGGGCTCTGAAACTAATTTTTGCCCCCGGGCACCATTTGACGTGAGTATTTAGGGCTCGAATAATTGCAAGTTGAACAACAGCAAACAATAAAAAGACAGTTATAAGCAATTCTATGCCGCCTAAGATTTATTCACTTTTGTCTCTCGAAAATATCTCAAGAACTTTTCACAATGGCTCTCGGATGCCAAAACAAACAAAACTAATTTCCTAACTATCATGAATATCTCCCACAGTGATATTTCTCACCAGAATAAAATGTTTTGAAGGTTCTTCGCAAGGATGACCTACTATTTCAGAGATTCCAACGATTTCGGTAAAAAGGTTGGTAACTCACTCGATCTCTTTTAAATGCTGCTCAGGGGCACATTTTATCCTGCAATCTCTGAATCTCTCAAGATGGCGGAAAGCCAAATAGACATAAAGGCTGTAAATATTTCCAGGGAAGATTAATGGCACGCGGTTTTAGAACTGGCCACACGTCACTTAATCTTGCTGCAAAAGTGTAGCCAGATATTGTATTGTCCGTGTACTTGAATAAAGAGTTTACAATTATCTTTCCATCTAATGATACTATGATGTATGTGTTTTCCACAACACCACTCACTGCTCTAGATGTTTCTGATACTTCTCAAATTTATTTATCAGATGCTGCATGCACTTTACGCTAAACGCCTTTAAAAAATAGTAAACCAAGAATACGCAGTATTTTTTACAAAATGTTTCAAACTCTTATTTATTTCTTCTGTTTTCGTTGGTGATACTTCTTTTAACACTAGATTGCCCAAGCAGTAATTTTGACTGCTTTCTATTAAAAAAAACACTTATGCATATAATATGACACAACTTCTTATGGTTTTGAGAATTTTTATGCAACATGTAATGCGTTTATCAATAATTGTAGTTACCTCCCTCCTTCATTTCAGGTATATATACATTTTATACCTTATATTGCAAAACAGCCCAAATGACTGATTGCGCAATCTAGTGTTTAAGCAATGATTGGGGATCAATCTGTATTTTACGATAGTCAACAAATTTTCTCTTTTGATGTCCATTTAAAAGCTTATTTGCATTTTATGTGGAAGTGAAATTACATTTTAAGACAATTTATAACGGGCGGCCAAACTTTTATAGTGTGGCCGCCCAGACGAGAGGTCACTGTGACCTCCCAATAGTTTCCTCATTGGGCAAATTTTCTTTAACAATTCTATAAATTAGGAAACTTTACTGCAGTTTTCAAAACACCGAATGTCCCTTTTCCTTAGATGTACTTTTATGCGTGTATCCTCGTATTTTATGATGCGGTAAAAGTTGAAGATCCATTTGGCAAACTGGGAACTTCCGCCCTCCCTAACATTTAAATTCGGGGTGCCCTGGATTGTTCACAACAACCACTATGCAAACTATAGCTGATATCTATTCCATCAATTTCCCATTTTAACAGAATTTGAGCATCAGCCACCTTCTCGTGGCTACTCACAACGAAGTTATATTTCTTTGATGGTGAAGGGGTTCACTCTTTTGACCCCATTCATAGGCGGGGGACCGACTTCGGGGGCACCTGAACAAACAAGGCGCACGTGCATTTCCCATTCCCCAACCCCCTCTGCGTAACTCGGGGAGAAAGGGAAAGGACCCGACTGTTGTCTGCAGGGTAAAGTTCATCGGAAGCTGCGCTGAAACAGGCCATGCCACTATATCAAGTCAGTGGACGAAGAGAATTTCATATTTCTCTTGTATGGGGGGGGGGGGGCTTGCTCGGAATGCGACGCGTGAAGTCTAAATGAACCTTTGGACTGCTTCATAGATTTTGCAGAGTCTAGCCATAGCACAAAACTAGGATGAGAAACAGGGACGGAGGCAGAAATATTTTTAGGAGGGGCACCGAAAAGTAAAAAGGGCCATCACCCCTCGCGTGGCTTTTTTTTTTTTTTCAAAGCAAGTTCGCATGAGATTCTTTTACATTGTTTGTAAAGAGCCCTTAAAGTCAAATGAATCGTTTATTTCAAAAACCACCTAAACGACAGCATTTCTAATTTTTGAAAACATTTATTTCTTCACGTTAATCTAATTAATAGTGATTACAACAATATCTTCTGAAAGAAATTTATCTAAAGATGAATATATTTCAGTTTAAAATATTGAAATCCTAATCGAGTTTTTCATAAATAACGGTAAATATACTTTTTCCAGCTTTTAGTGTTCGTCGCTAATGTGGTTTCTGAAATAAACGATTCAAATAATCTATTTTAAAGTACATAAATATTACGTTCTAATTTACTTCGAATGTGGTGATAAATATATTTTTTAGCATTTTAAGTCTATTAACTAGTAAAAATTACATAATTTTGCCAAAATGGTATAGTGATGCATGATATTTCTTAGAAACATTATTGGTTATTAAAACAGAATAATCACTTTTTTCTATCAAAGACAAATAATGAACGAATCGTGATACGATGTGTATAACGTGTGTGTGTGTGTGTGTGTGTGTGTGTGTGTGTGTGTGTGTGTGTGTGTGTGTGTGTGTGTGCGTGTGTGCGTGTGCGTGTGTGTGTGTGTGTGTGTATGTGTGTGTGTGTGCGTGCGTGCGTGTGTGTGGTTTTTTTTTTGAAAGAAATACTTTTAAAATAATTTGTTATGCTATGAAGAAACAAATTATCACTTATTCAGTCCCTTTTTTTAAAGTAAAAAGATGAAGAATAATGATACTAATAAAAATGAAATGAGGAAGTGTAATCAATTTGTCCAAATAAAAATATTGAATTCATTTTTCGAACTTGTAATTTTTCATTTTGATCCTGTGCACTAAAATTTCGTGTGTACGGAAAAAGAGTTTGAACTTTTTATTATACAAGAGTTTGTCTCTCACTAATAAATATTACATTAAAGATTTTTGTTCTTTTTTTTTATTTTAATTTAATTTAGGCTGTCTTTCATTTATAATTTTTGAGGGAGGGGGGGGGGTGTATTTGAATTTGTACATAGCTAAAAATAAAGAGCTAATACAATATCCCTTTCTCGACTTTAAAAAATATTTCACATCCCACATAATATAAATAGATGAAGAGGCAATCTTGCTCTGTTCACTTTTCTTATTGTAATTCAACTGATCTTCTTCTTACAATTGAAATAAATATAAACTTTTCGAAATGTACACGATTAGTATACATTGCCGTGTCTCAAAGTTATTACAAATAAAAACAAACTTTAAATATTAAAGTTAATATACTTATTTCCCTTGTCACATAAAATAAATGTGTTCGTTTGCAACTTATGTTATTTTTCGTCTTTAAATGCATCATACCATAATACCAAGAGAAAATTTGCCAACTCAAATATTACGGTTTTCTATCAAAGTTATCTATCCTAACATTTAGATGCAAGTTATTGCTCAACGTAGTTTGTTTTGCTGGAATTGTAAAATTATTTGATAGCTCTTCATTCACTTGTTAGTCTGCCCTACATATTATAATTGTTGTAATTGTGAATGGCACTTTTAAATTTAAAGTACCTTGGTGAATAATGAACTAGAAATTTAATGTTTTCTCTGGTAGAAAATTAGGGAAGCAATAATAAAAGGGTGGAAAAAACAATATAAAGATGCCTCAGAGTGGGGAGAGGAACATATTTACCACCCTTTATTTGTTGTCACAGAGGCAGTTAGTGTCCCAGATTTTTTTTTTTTTTTTGTCACAGAAATTAACAATTAGATCTTTTTAGAAAAAGAAAAAGCACTGAAGATGCCTTCGAGTGAGAAGAGAAAAACCTTTACTGTATCTTATTTACGTTAGTGCCGTAACCAGACTATTGTTTCGGGGAGGGTTTTACAAACACAATCCTCGTGAAATCCGTATGATAAAAAAAAATTGATTTCCTGCTCTGTATTCTATTGCTTTTTGTTACATTAGATGCTAAAGGGGCATTAACATGAAAAATAAAATAATAACATACCTTTCCTGATGAAATTTTGATGTATACAAAGCATCTTCGCCCCAGTTAAAAATGTATATAGTAGATAATTTGTAGCATTATTCAACATTCATTTTTCAAATGAATTTGAAAAGTATATAAAAATTTTAAAAATAAAATATTATTTTTTTTTCAGAGAAAAGGGCATTAAAAAGCTTTCTTTTTTTTGGAATAGTTTTGAAAAATTTCGGACGCGGTTTAAATCCTAAAAAAGATTCATTAGATTTCAATGTTTGAGCTTCGGCCATATTTACTAAAATGCTTTCGTCGCTTTCCTGGTAAACCAGGAAGATGCCCCAAACTGTTACTATAAACATTTCTAAGATTTTTTGAAAATTTCCTTATTTATACCAGAAACGTCACTGGCGTTTATTGGGAAGGTTTTTAAATTTTTCAGGAAGACTTCAGATTAATTTCAGGAAGGTTACTGGCTTTTACGGCGAAACTTACATGTTTTTTGCCAGATATGCTACTGGCAGAAATTAGGCATAGTAGCTTCTCATTAGTTTAGATAAAAGTTTATGTATATGTTTTACAGTATAATTACCGGTACGGCTAATGTGAATCTCTAAAACTACTGAATTTTGCTTTTATTATAAGTTTATGTTCAAAGCTTGTTGTTCTTCATGAAAATTGGAACTGGCGTTCTCTAAACGTTGTTTTTAAAAGCAGATAGCTAACTCCTGCCAGTAGTACATTAAAATCTACGAATACTTTCAAGGAAAAGGTTTTCGAGCGAGTTTTTATAAAACAGAACTCTGTTTTAGGATATATTTTTCATGAATCTGCATCGAAAAAAAATCCAAAAGAATCCCACAACACAAAGGAGGGTTCATAACCATTAACTCGCTGCTGTATATCCACTATAATAAACACCATTTGTGGCTCCGTGCATGACTTTCTTTTTCAAACATCCCAAAGATTAAACGTGAAAAGATGTCTATTTCATCTCCCTAAAAGTCCGAAGAGAAATCTTCTATTTTCCTTGATTTAGCTGGCCTGTCAAAAGAAAATAAACAAAGATGAAGCTTGAGATTGATCGATGCGTTTCCTCGAAATGCTTGAAGAGAGATTGCTGCCAGATTCTTTATTTAACTTTTACATTTATCATTTGTTGTTCTTTCTGTTTCAGTCAATGAATGTTCTATTATTAAGGTACTTATAATCTGGTTACAATTGCTTGCTTGTTTCGAATGGCGTTATCAAATTCAGTAACTGTTTTGGGGTAGAAAACATTATACCCAAACTATATGGATCTTGATCTCCTAGTAGGTCAGTCACGAGTTGAATTGGGTAGTCTAAGGTAGTATAATGTATCTCAGTTTTTACCGTCAAAGAAGAAAATTTATTTTGTTTCAAAAAGAAAAAAAAATGAGAGAAACTTTCGAAAAAAAGGAGCAAGTATTAAATTGTGTCTTGGTTTGTGTATAGAATGAAAGCAAATTCGACAAAAAGTCAGGAGGCTTTTACATTTGAGATGTAGGTATTTTCAAATAAATATGCCACCTTTTGCGCATGAAAAATTGTTTTTCCCTCGCAGACAGATCATTAACTCACTGGAGTTAGATATGGGATGAAACGTTAAAGTAACTGAAGTTAAATCAATTTTCACCGGAGAACAACAAAAACTATTACGCCCACTCATGCGTGAAAACAATTTTTCGAATTGGGTGAATGGGAGGGGGTTTCAATTGCCACCCGATCTCCCTAAATGAAGGGCTTGGTGAAATTCCAAAATGATCATCCTTAATAATTAGGGGGGGGGGGGTAATATATATGGCAGTTATTGATGCTGAATAGAATGGGCTTTGTTATACTTTCACAGTATTGAACTAATCACTTCGAAGAGTCCCAGGAAGAACGCCTTAGAAAGCATTTTTCTATAAATAAGTTGGACAACTAAGGAATTCCATGAGTAAATTGCAAATTAAATTGCAGCAGATTTTAAAAATCCAGGGAGGACTGTTACTTAGAAATGGAAAGTAAAAATGATATATATTGGCTGCTTGCAGGGACAATGATCTCAGAATAGTGGTAGAAGTTATCAATAAATCATACATTGCAATAAAATATGGTATCCTTCCGCCAAATTTAATTGTGAAACTAGCCAAGTTTCTTTGCGCCGGTCAACTGGACTGTGATGTAAAATCCAGATTGTGGCGTTGTTCTTTTTATTTCACACAAGACCCAGTAAAAAAATGCAATGAAAATTCATTTGACAAAATGTTTGTCCTCTTTTCTGATGAACGGTTTCATGTTGGGAAAAAGATAAAATAAATTGGTTGCAGAACTTATTCGCAGTTGACAGTGTTTCAAACACAGAAAAGAACGATAAACATGGCTTAGTTTCTTAAATTAGCAGACGATATATATATATATATATATATATATATATATATATATATATATATATATATATATATATATATATATATATATATATATATATATATATATATATATATATATATATATATATATATGAAAATCTAAAAATCCCGATAACTAGCATTCTAATTCCCTCGAATGTTTTGAGAAACAGTGGCTTTAACTTTTTGTTTTAAGTACTTTGCAGAATTATTACTTTAACCAAGTGCTTTATAATTAAACTAAATACACTAAGACACAATCATACTTTTCTTTTGAAATACCGAAAAAAGTATTTTTATTTCTACAGAGGAAGAAAATCATTACTCGAATACTACCCTAATAAATATTTAAGGCCATTTTTCTCACTTTCTCTTCCTGTAAAACATTCTCAAATGGGAACTTCAATTATTTCCACCACAGGATCTAAACTGAATCATTACCTAATTAAAACTCATAAAAATTTCACTTCATTAGCGAAGCCTCAAATGCCGTCAAAAATAAGCCATCAGGAATACACCGCCAAAAACTAAGTGCGAATCCCTCTTACAAGACAGGCTCGGAATTAAAAAACTAATTCTTTTCCACTTTAGCACAATACACTATTTTATCACAAACTCGACTCTTTATGGATCCCCTTTTATAGGAATTAAATATTGGACGGGTACTTTAAGAAGCAATGAAAAATTTATCTTCCTAATTAGCAGTCTGCTTGAATATATCAGGCAGGGAGAAGATGAAGTAGCGCATTTTATCCGCAATCCTCGCTCTTTTCCGGAGACAATTTGTCTTCGGAGATAAAAGGAGCGGCTAAAATTGCGCACGCCGCCTTAATATCCTTCCTTTCCTTAATAATCATGTTTCGCTGATAGCTACGGCTTAGCTGATAGCGAACTTATTTTGCCGGGGAAAGAATAGAGAAATGAGGAGAATAATTTCATTTCGGAGAGCAGCGCCATCTGGTGCCGGTGGAGGGAAATGAATATTTTGCTCACCTGGAGAAACCGAAAGTGGAACGGTTTCTCTCAACCATATTTATTTCTTTGGGGATTAAATCGCGCATTTTCTTTGCTATTGGAAAAATGTGGACTGTTCCATTTTGAAAAATAGCATCGATTGCTACAAAAAACAGCCCGAAGAAACTCTAAACATATAAGGTCCTTGTTTCGCTGCATGAATTTCTGAAGAACATGGACTCTACTTCTATAAAATACAGTTAAATTTTGAAGATTTCCAAAAACTACTTATATGATGGTAATTTAGCTCCGCAACGGACGTATCTCACGAGATGCATCCGTTACAGAGAAAGTCTTTCTAAGATGTGATGTGAAAAAATGATAGGTATGTTACCGTGGAATTGTCCTTGGGCGTTGATGTAATGATTCATGAAATTTTTCACGCGAGCCCAATAATCGAAGATAAATATTTTTTTAGTTTTGAAGTGATACGTCAGTCATCATTAAGATATGACCACACAAATTCGAATGGGAGTGGTCCATTACGTCGCACTGCGAAAAAATAACTGTTGTTTTAAGAGAATAATACTAGCAGCCGAGGTTCCAATTTTACAGTGTAAAATGCATAGTAATAAACTGTAAAACTAGCACTTTTAGTTTCTTACTGCAAAATTAGCGATTTTACAGTTTATTGCCGTAAAAATTGGTGTATTATACTGTAAAAACAACAGCATAATACTGGCAGCAGAGGTTCCAGTTCAAAACTGTAAAATGCACGGGAATAAACAGTAAAATTAGCAATTTGACAGTTTATTATTGTAAAAATTAGTAATTTTTACAGCTTATTACTATAATATTAGCTATATGACACTGTTAAAACAGCATTCATTTTTTACAGTGTTTCCCAGTAGAGAGTTGAAGTCTTCCTCCTTTAAATCTTTAAATTTTAAGTCTCAAAAACAGTTTTAGGTTTTTATTTACTTCAAGGAAGGTCATGACCCCCAGAAAACTCGCTAGGTAACGGCTCAGAAAGGAGATTGGAACTGGGGAAACATCCATGTACAGCGGTGTTTGTATGTTGAACCAAATATTACTCTTGTTTGTGCCCTTCTCCCTTTTTCCTATCTGTACTAGGATATTGTACTAATGATCCTGGCCAAATTTAGAAATTGGATTTGCCTTTGATGAAAAGGGGTACCTTTTGAAAACCCAACTACTTAACTGTACGATAAGATGTCACTTTTATAACTAAGCAAGAAATAAATAGATTTTTTTTTTCGGAAAATTTTTGAATGAGATAACAAAATTTTCTCATACCACAAACATGAAAGAAGTTAGACAATTGCCTATTTTCTTTATTTTCATTGACCTATTTGCAGTTTTAGTTGTAAAAACTCCAAGAACACTCTTGAATTATATAATGCTTCAAATAATTATTGATATTAAAACTTTGAGGCTAACAGACGTACGGTATTGACTTGAAAACAATTTTTAAATATGGTATTGAAATCATGAAAAATAAATGATTACTTTTGATTTCAGTGTAATTAGTAGTAAATATTTTGCATGAACAGTTCAATATTTAGACATCATTTCACAAACATTTTTCCTTTCAATTTTAGCTGTACAGAATGCAGTGGACAAAGATGGCAAAAAGAAACACACGAGGCCGACGTTTTCTGGGCACCAAATATACGTTTTAGAGAAAACTTTCGAACAGACGAAATACCTAGCCGGACCCGAAAGAGCGAAGCTTGCCTATGCATTAGGAATGTCTGAAAGTCAAGTCAAGGTAATATATATCTTTTTTTTTTTTTTTAAGTTTATTTTATCTCTTTAATAAGGAAGTATTTGTTTTTCAGACAAAAAAAGTCAAAAGCCTTTAGTTAGTACCTTATTTCCCTTTAACAAAAAGTTAATAAAAATTTGTCAAAAATCTATGACATCTATCGAAAAAAATAATTCTAGACATCACTAGAGCTGCTGGAACTTATCATCTGGATGGAACAGGGTTGGAAATAAGTTAGTACACGCATATAAATTGTATAACTTGACGTTATAATATAGTAAGTAAATATCATGTTAGGATAGCCAATATGTATGAAAATTAAGGATTCTGGGAGCCATAACTACATAAAATACAGTATTAATATTGGCAATTGTATAAAAACCGAAAATTCCAGTGATTCCTTAGACACTACCTGATAGGGTCAGACACTGTTAAAAGTTACGACAATTTTCATTCTGTAATTCCTGCGCAAATTCTAAGCTTTATTAGTTGAAAGGAACGAAAGATTATGACTGGATTTCGTAGTCGCAATATTTAAGGTCGCTACCAAATAAAGAATCAAATCTTTTTTTATCTGTTGATGGATTATTAGAAAAAATAAATTTATAATGTGCTCCATCAGCATCTCTATTCATGACTCCACTCTCTAAAATTGAAAGCAATGAGGATGCTCAAACATTTTTTTGGAGGTACAGTTGTAATTCTGAAAATAAATTTATTCAAGTTAGAAAAAATGAATGTACCAATGAAAAAAAAAACTGGGAATGTATATTAAAAATAACTGAACGATCAGTTCTATATACACATTCAATTCTTATGCTGATAGAACATTTCATTCACTTTCTTAAAGCAAGTTTTATTGATAAAAAATATGCCATTGATTTGTTGACCAAGAACAAAGGATCTTACAAATTACCGTGTTTCGTTTTAAAACTTAGCACAAAACTATACCACATTCAGAGCTAAAAAGGTACATCAGCTCTTGCAAGAAAACGCCAGAGGAAAAAAAATGGGATTTTTAGATCCTAATCCTCAAAGCTCGGCACATTTTATTCCATAAAATTTAAAAGTCGTAAGTTAAAAAAAGCCTCGTGCATACATTATTGTTTCCCCTCGCCCCAATAGATTTCCTATTTTTAGTATATCAAGTCCTCTACCAAAATGGAATTCAAATGTAATGTTACTCGCTTCTGAAGCGAAAACCTTGTTCTTTGAACTCTTTTGGGTTCTTTTTGATGATGTCATATGTTTTGGAATGGAATATCCTATTTCCATTATGGGAAAACAATCTGCATAACACGAACCTTCGAAAAACGCACATTGCATTTTTCCCTGCATTGCTTCATTTTTGTTCAGTTTAACGTCAACTTATACAATTTCTATCATTAGTTCTTCATAATAGATTTTAAAACGTTAAGAATGCGTATGGTAGAAGAAGTATTTGAAACGAAACAAGTAATGTTCAGAAATTGATTTACAAAATCGAAATATTCTCCAGCAACAAATATTAGCATTACAGGTATTTTATTTTCAGAATCAGTTCCTTTACCAATACAAAAACATCTTCTTGATCATTAAAGAGAAATGCATGGAATGGTAGCAGTAGCCTCCGTATGTACAAACTTAAATATTACACAGTTATGTCTCGCATGCCTTTGTATGCTGACATTATATAGGACACTCTAATAATTTTTCATCATTTTTCCAAACATGAATAGCATACAACATGCTGTCATATGAAATAACTGTTATACTTAGTTGAAAAAGTAGTGCAATGATCAGCTTTGTAAGAAAACATCAGTTAGAATCAGTTAGAACAACCAGTTAGCCCACCTGGGGAGATTATGGCGCAAGTTGCGCCATCAAAATTTTTGGGGGGGGATTTTTTAAAACTAATTTATTTATTTATTTAAATTATTTATCAAATATTTTTTAAATTTAAATTACTAATTTATTTTTTAATTTAAATGATAAGTTTTATGTTTTTAATTTAAATCAGAAATAGATTTTTTAATAAAAATTAATAAATTTATTTTTTTTATTTAAATTATTTCTTTTATTTCTTTATTATTATTTATTTTTTTCTCTATTTGTCTGCGTGTGCGTGTGTTTAGAATGTCAGGAAGAAAAAAAAGCGATTCTATTCCACGCACAATTCGAACTTTTGAAAAATTAAAAATTTATAAAAAAAAATAATTGTTACAATTTAAATAAATGAATAAATAATATTTAAAAAAATAAATAATATTAAAAAAATAAATTCATAATATTAACAGAAATAAATAAAATAAAAAAGAGGGGTAAAAAGATAAAAAGCATAAGAGGGTTGTGAACATTTTTGGGGGGGAATTTGCGCCACTGAGCTTGGGGGCAGTGGCGTACTCAGGGGGTGGGCTGATAGGGCTGCAGCCCCCTCCGAAATTTTCAAAACGAATTTGAAAAATTTAAGGGTTTTTTTTTCCTACCCCCCCCCCTTTTTATTTTAAATCCCAAAATGAGAAAAGCTTTCAGAACAGATAATTAAGTATGGGACAAAATTAAAAGAAAGATTTTTTTCGACATGTATGTTTTAATGTAAGTCATGTTTGTGATTATCCTATTATTCCGTTTTGCTCATTTTTATTGAAAATCTATGTATTAGAAATACCAATTAATGTTTTACAGTCATTCAATTCTTTTAAATAAATTTCAGCAAAAATTGAATTGAAACCCAGTATTGGGAACAATAATAAAATTAACAACAAAATTAACATTATTAGAGTAAATTTGCCAAAATATTGAGAACAAGTGTTTCAGCAACACCTCTTTCAATGAAGAAATGTTTTTAAATTTAAATGATCTCTGTGTCTATCAAATTTTAATGACACGAAAGTATTTTTGTCGACTTAAAAAGGCATTAAATCAGAAATTCGAGGCATTAACTTTTCTTAGTTACATTTCATGAGGTGTCTCCCCCCTCACTCAAAAGAAGTCTTGACTCAGCCCCACCCCCCGAAATGATTTGTCTGCGTACGTCACTGCTTGGGGGGGGGGGGATGGGCACCCCTGAGTTAGAATGTTAATATTGTATGTATACTTAATCTAAATTTAGGCTCAAAACAGAAAACGACATGTAATGCTTTTAAGCTGTTTTATTACTAACTTTTTATAAAAATAATTCATACATAATTACCGAATTATTTATAACTATTCTGGTAGTAAATATTTTTAAAAACAGAACGAGTTTTCTTTACTTGCAATTTTTGCTCTCTGCAATGCTATTGAAATCAGTTTGTACAAAAATTACATCAACATCAATTGCTGATAAAATATATACGAAATTGAAGTCTGCTCCAGGCCCGTCATTTAGGGGGGTCTTAGTAGGTCAATAGCCCGCTCCCCCCGACTGGGAAATGAATGTATTTGCATATGTGGGCATGGTTTTTACCATTTTTTGTTTAATTTTA